>QEAN01000349.1:8985-22775 GCA_006535955.1 Synchytrium endobioticum | reverse complement strand
GAACCGGCTGGTCTCGCAGAGACACATGGAGGACACGCTTGCGCACGAGCTGGTGCACGTATATGACCACGAGACGACGGATGTCAGCTGGGCCCGCTGTGAGCAGTATGCGTGCAGCGAGATCCGCGCTGCCATGCTGAGCGGCGAGTGTCGATTCATGCGGGAGCTGCGTCGAGGGTTCGTGCAGCTCAACAAGGGCCATCAGAGTTGTGTCAGGAGGAGAGCTGCCTTGGCTTTGTCGAATGTGCCGCACTGTCAGGGAGAGAATGTGGCAGAGGATGCCATTAGAAATGTCTGGGCTAAGTGTTTCAGTGATACAGCACCGTTTGATGAAATATATTAGAACCTAGTTAGATGGCTTTACAAAGGCTTTGTTAAAATAATTCTGTATCATCTTTGCATGCGCCATACGAACCCTGCGCCAACATATCGGCTTCCTTACGTTTCACTTATTACGTGGTATGAACTACTGTCGCAACTCGAACAAGTTGAACGGATGACTGAACACTATAGTTACGATATTACTATTTGAAGTGATATATTCCTCACATGGGGTTTCTTAATCGGTTCTTCAGTTCACCACAGAAACATGCGCATTCCTGTGACATAACAACTTCGGGTGAATCCATCATCACTAATAGACACAAGATTTCCAAACAAGTCTTTCGTTTCATACTATACATAATAATAAAAGTGCAACAAACGGTGACTCAAGAGACACTGAACAAACGAATTTGACATTATTCAAACAACTTTCCAATCTCCCAAACGCTGGGATATCCACACATCCCAACCTCATTGAATAAAGCCAGAATCAATATTATACACCCCCATTATAGTTTGCCCACCTATCATTATTCAAACTGCCTTCTCCACGTTGCAATTCTAACAGGAGCCTTAAACCATTCTAGTTTATGAGAACAAGACTGTTCTACCATTCCCCTTTCCATGAGGCGTAGTCGGTTGTGAAGGGGGAGGCGACAATGGTAATGGTGATGGAGGCCCACTACCTAACTCAATCATCCCCTCCGGTAGTGCCAATGGTGGTGGGTCAAACATCAGCAGGTGGTCATCCTCTCCACCCATCAGCACATCAGCCGACGATGAGCAAACGGTATGGCCTAATGGTGCAAATAATGGCGATGCGTTCAACAACCCTCCAAGAGCTGCAGATGGCGGTGGCAAGTTTTCAAAATTGTAATTACTGTTATTCATCTTGAAACCACTATTGTTCCCATTAATTCTCATGCATGGCAGAACCGGCCCAAGACCTGGTGATGGGACAGTACTAAGAGTAGCATTCATTCCTAATGTGCTCCCTAAAGTCGGTGATTGCGATGCAGCGGATCTAACAGCAGAGGCCAGGACTGCAGCCGAAGTTCGTCCATGCGCTGCACTGGCACGACGAGATCGACGGAATGAGCCGATCGGCACAGTCTTCCAACGAGCTATAGCGACAGCTACGGGTGATAAGGGTGTATCATTTGATGCTATATTATCAGACGCATCAGATACTAGGCCTTCTGTGTCCAGGAATTCATCTAGTTTCAATGGTGTTTCACCTGTTGATGTTGAGGATGACGATGACGTTGATATTAAATCTGGAGCCAAATCGATATCGGGTCGGGTCACAGTCGGGAGATTTACAGTGGCGGTGCTAGTAAGAGTATCAGTTGAGGTGGATGAGGGTGATCTACTGCTGCTTATGTGGGTTGGTGCGTTTGCACTGGGGTTATCACCATTACTGGTATCTGGAGAATCTAATGGTACACCACTAGCCATCATTTCTCCCACTGTACCTAACGCTGCGATTAGTCCAGGATTGCCTGTAGCGTTGGCGATAGCAGCAAACGTCGCCAGCACACTTGACATTGGTGAAGTTTGTAGTGCGGCTTGCACACCTGCGATAATACCGTCCAAAGTATCGGTACTATTTGTAGATGATGGTGCATTATTCGGTATGGGTGACATGCTGGTGGTATTTGACACGTTACTATTACTGCTACCTTCATTGGCTGTTGTGACATCCCCAGCGACCGACTGCGACGCAGAGGTCTGTGCCAACGCAGCTAATAAAGCAGCTACAGCAGGATTAGGTTGATTATTCATGGTAACATTGTTACTTGACAATGATGAACTGGTGGCTGGTGCTGATGATAAAGTACTACTACTGCTCGTCTTTCCCTTCTTCGTGGATGTTTTCTTCTTGTTCTTCGCACTAGCAGTGGACGTTGCGGATGGGGCGGAAATCATTGCTGACACCAGATCAGCTACAGATATCTCGGGCGAAAATTTAGAAGAGTCGCCATCCTTTCGTACGACAAGGATGTCATGTGTTGATTCGGAGAGCATTCGTTTCTCACAGCCACGTTTGGGCGTAGATCCGTTACGTCTACTTCGAGGCGTAGCTGGAGAGCCTCGAACTATTGGTGCGCGACTACCACGAGGCGTCTTCGGGGATGCACGACGAAGTGGAGATATTGCTTGTGGAGATCCGATAGCTGTCATTTGTAGGGTATCTGTCTCGACTTCGATAATCGGGGTGACGATGATGGTCTTGCCGTTGCAAGTGCATTCACCATCGCAAACCATACATAACTCGTCATCATCATCCTCTTCTACGAGTCTTCGAGGCTTGGGAGGTGGTGCTTTGGCCACTTTGGGGGTAGCGGGAGGAGAAACTATAAGTACGCATTTCATTAGATGATCAGGCATGAGGAACACAGCAGCACTGCAGCATACCGGTCGTTGATGTAATTGTCTTCTTCCTAATTTGTCCAAGATTAGATTTGTAATCAAGCATCTTGTTTGTTGTGAAATGGAAAGAAAAGTGCGAAGGCCAACTTGGAGCTGATGTGATTTTGCGGTCATGGCCGCGACGCGAGGAGACGACAGTTACGAGTTACAAACGCGAATGTACCTTGTTGCGAGCCTAGTATAGTTTTGTCAAGAATGGAGTGCAATGGAACTAAGCGCAAATGTCGGCCATCCCATTCCTTCATATTGGCAATGCCGCTTCTGGAATAAGTAATACGAGTCCGAAGTGGTCAAAAAGCCATGCTATGGAATCGGGAATGGGCCCTGGAGTCGCCAAAAATCTGTATTCCGGACTCGTGGAGCTCCGCGAGACATTCGTGCGTGAAGAGCATTTTGACGATGTCATTTTCGTACATATATTGTTTCTAGCTGCCAAATTCCTTTGTTACCGAACTTGTATTGGCTCTTTATATTCAGCTATATTCGTTCTTGGCGGTCAACTTGATGCACCGTTGGTGGAAAGGTAGACTTTTCTCCAGGCAATCAATACAATTGAAAGTGTGCATATTGCGTGGCTGCTGCTCTCCTGCGTCTACCATGGTGGCTCAAGAAAACGGGGAAGAATGGGCAAGTTGATAATGAGAATCGGACGGGAATAAAATATTAAACGGACATGATTTTTTCACATTCCGGCACTGATTGACCCGTCCAATTTCATTCCATTCCAGTCAAGCGGAAAGCAGACTCTCTGTTGGAAGGAGGGTCGATCGCGGCAATGCAGAAGAGCTGTTTCGAAACCCACTGGATACCGTCTTGCTCTGTTTCCAATTTAAGCAATGCAGCTACTGTTCCAAAAGTCAATTCGCTGGATATAACCATAGATTAACTAGAATTGCGGCGACGGGGAAAGGCAATAACTATGTATCCGGCGAGTATATGGTACATGCGACCCTTATTGTACGTCGTGCTGTTGGCACCCATGCAACCAGTAACATCCGTGAAATTGATTTCACTCCCGTGTGCCAATTTTTTCGCGGGGATTCACGGCATTGGCATCACGGCGAGTCACCTTCATATAGTCATGATGGCGTTATTCCTTCCCATCAAGGCGACCACATGATACACAAAAGAGCAACTTCAAATTGACTTCTTGATGAGCGGGATATCATGTTACAAACACTTAAAATGGCGAAGTAGCAACATTCAACGACCGCTTGTTATGCCTCCAATCCCTACTCAAGACAATATAAGGATTTCCATCATCATCATATTGTGCTTGAACTACTTTATATCTTGTGATGACATTGCCGTGATCAGACTTGTGTAGTACGGTATCGCCTACAAAGTCGGAATCGACTAAGCCGGCTACAAATCCACCAACGGCTACTGCATCCTTAATTTCTTTTGTTCCATATCGTTCTTTGGGCTGTCTTGAAAGAGTTGCTGGATTCATTCTACGGCCTGGTACTATGAGTATTGGGTCTATTTTATCGTCGACGGATGATATAATATTTGCTGATTTGCTCCATATCAAGCCACTTAGTATGGAACTTGACGATTGTTCCTCAGTTTGCAGTTGTTGCTGCTGTTTGGGACCTGCGTATGTTGGTTGGTGGATTGCTGGAGTTGAAGATGATGCAGACAACCTTGAATTAAATCCCAGGAATCCAAATTTACTTTTACTCGTTTTATTGCTGTCAATGTCTTTCAACCCTAGATGTACCTGCCACTCTTCCAGATCGTCAAATCTGCTGATGGTCTTATCCCTTACACCATGCATCATGATGTTAGTGTTGTATGACAATCGTATCCAGGGTCGTTCCGTTCTAAATTGTCTTTGTGCCTTCTTCGCCTTTTTGACCAGCTCGAGCCACGCATCAGCATCCAGTTCATGCAGATCCTTCTTATTCAGTCTGGCATATACAGGTTCGGGAACAGTTTGAGTGGGGAACAGCTCCTTCCATCTTTCTAGTCGTGATACGGCTTTGTATCCGGAGCGATAGTCAGGATGACCGTCTGGTGTATCCATAGTATGGACTCTGATGTATTGTGATTTCAAAGAAGTGATGATAGATGCATAGTGTGTATCGACGTCAATCATGGTTTTTATGGGTGGGATATTATTGATACGTGGTGTAATTGGGTTTGAATGCTTCAGGCCAAAGTCTCCTTTTACTCGATGGGATTGTGGTGCCGTGAGGATTTGTTTTCTGTAATGGAAAGGTGATAGAGAAGCGAATTTGGATGCTCGGAATGCAGTTGCGAAGGGGCCCTCCATTGCGGACGCCATCCTATATCGGGTGCGCCAATTAATGTTTGAGTGCTCCTCGCTTGCTTGTATGTCAAAAAATTCGCATCTTGGATGACACGTGATGGCAGGACAGGGTGAAGGCGAGCACGTAGCATTGTAACATAGCATAGCATAGCATAGCATTGTGCAGCGTCCATTGGGCTGTAAACGCATTCGGCACCCCCCGCCATCCACGCCAGAAGAAGCATGCATGCATTGCTGTGCAACACTGGCGGGCACATCGGAGCGGGGCGGATCGGATCGGGAGACAGCCACAGTGAGATCAAGGCCCACTGTTATTATCTTCCAAGATCCGCAAAAGACCGTCCCGACACCGGATCCTCGCCCTATCCTGGGTGGATGGGCAGTGGTTCACTTGAGTGGAGCTCTTGTATGTGCTTTGGTCGGTTACGCGACATTGCTCCGATGCCGAACCGCAAGTGAACTACGCCCAAGGATACTCCCGCCCAAGGATCACACAGGGGAAAAGAAAGACTGATACCGCATACCATCATAGCACAGGACCTGAAGGTGAGTGCATCCTCCCAGCCTCTTCCGCTGCAATTGAATGCGCCTGTGAAGACACTGCCCACTTGATCACAAGGGTGCCGGCTGCAGTTCGTATTCTTGATGTGGAACGCTACACGGAGAATATGTCATATGTAGAGACAGTGGAATCTTCCTCAGTTTCAACACAGTATGCTGCACCCACCTGCTGGATTCCGTAATGCATCCCGACATCGCATTCAGCACCAACATCAAATAACCCGCGAATGTAGTCACGCGACCCTAGCCCCACCACTAAACTATCTATGCCAAAGACTAGGGTATATCTGATCTCACTCCAATAGCTAGCAACTCCTGAACGCAGAGTATATGGATCAGCAATATAACGTACCTGTGGATTTCCAAGAACTCCTCAAGGACTTGAGTCGTGAAGTGTTGAAAGTGCAGCCAAAAAATACAGTACAATTCTGTGCTGATTACTTTGCTGCCAAGCTGGCCGATCAACAAGGTATACAATCAGTTGAATGCATAGATGACGTGGAGAGCGTGGCGATGTGGTTGTGGGTATAAGCATTGCCACAACATTGCTGATGTGACTCATGCATGATCAGCGCACCAGGCTAATCCTTTCCTCGCACCCCTCGCTAGTTCAAGGAGGTGGTGTTCCGTCATCACAGCAGAGTGGTGCCGAGAACAACCAACCACAGACTCCAGTCGACGATCACGACGATGGCGAAGACCAACACGATGATTTACAGGATGATGACGATGACGATTATGATAACGAAGAAGCTGATAGCGCATCCGCACTTCCATCAAATATACCTGCTGCATTCGCCAATCGTGGTCGACGAACTTCGGTATCAGCTGAATCCATGACTCCAACAAATGATGAATGGGTCAAAGTAGTCATTCCAAAGACAGTGGATCAAAGATCTCGCATTGAAGCTGCCATCCAACATAACTTTCTATTCCGTCATCTGGATGAAGACCAATATACTGATGTCATTGATGCCATGGCTGAAAAGAGAGTGCCAGCTGGAGAAGAAGTTATCAGGCAGGGCGCCGTCGGTGACTTTTTTTATGTTGCCGAAGTAGGTACTTTGGACGTATTTGTGTCTAAAAGTGGTGCACCCGAACAAAAAGTATACCAATATGGTCCAGGTGGATCTTTTGGTGAATTAGCCTTGATGTACAATGCACCCAGAGCAGCTACCATCATTGCCACTTCAGACTGTATCCTTTGGGCTCTTGATCGAGTGACCTTCCGACGAATATTGATGGAAAACACGTCGCGAAAACGTAGAATGTACGAACACTTCTTGGAAGAAGTACCTATACTGGTATCTCTGGAGTCTTATGAACGTCATAAAATTGCTGACGCTTTGGAATCCGTTGTGTTCCAAGATGGTGAAGTAGTCTTAAAACAGGGTGATGTTGGTGAAAACTTTTATATCATTGAGGCTGGGGAGGCTGTAGTCACAAAAATGGATGAAAATGGTGTAGATCATCATTTTCCGGGCCTCAAAAAGGGTGATTACTTTGGTGGTAAGTTTGCATGTATGGCACTTCAGTCGCACATGAGACCCTGGAATATGAGAGCGTCTATACATGGCTTTGCATTGTTAACTCTTCTGCGGATCTCAATCAATGCACATATCAAATTATAGAGTTGGCACTGTTGACCAACAAACAACGAGCTGCCACCATCAAAGCTAAAGGTCGATTGAAGTGTGCCACATTGGGAAAGAAAGCTTTTGTCCGTCTATTAGGGCCAGTGGTAGACATCCTCAAACGAAATGCCGATAACTATCAAGGGCATCTTGCCAAACTTGATGAAATCTAGATGCATATCTAGCAGGCTTGGCGCATTTACATAGAAAACTCCAATGTATAATACCACCTTATAATTATAGACATCATTTATAGCCCGCAACAGCATCATGCTACTCTACGTAATGTGTCTAAAATCACACCGGAGAAGGTGACAGGGAAGATTAAGTAGGAGGGAAGATTTTCCGCACACTTTCCACAGAATTCGAACTCAAAGGACAGTTAGAAGCTAGCACAGTCTCCTCCTACCATCATGCAATTAGAGGATTTACACCAAGTAACTGTAAAGAACTCCTTTGTAGTCACTGGATATCTTCCCGCAGACTTTTTACGATGCTTTTGTAAAATTCCAATAAACTTTCGTACCTGAATTTGCAAACTGCGGGTAACCATTATGCAAAGCGTGGCAAACCCGCCAATCCTGACGAAAGAGAGACTATGATCGACAGTCAAGCAAGGCATAGATTATAGTATGATCGCTATAGAGAAGGACGACGTCTTGGATTTCGCCCTGTTTTATCTTGTAATGGCGTCAGCAGAAGATAATGACGAGGAAGACGCGATGGTCTCTATCCAAGCCATTTTAGATGCATATACTAGACATTATGGGATGTTCTTTGGGCTAATCCAGCCCGATTTGTAATAGTACTACTATTGGATTGCATTCTGTCGAGCAATCGTACGGTTTAATCGCACCAACCTTACAGTTTACAACGTGCAAGTGCAATCATATAATACGAATATACTGTTCTGGACTCTGTACAGCGTGGAAGATAGTTTCGTGCATTAGTTGTACTCACCCTTGATTTCGTCCCGCGTTGCAATGGTTTTGACTTGTACTGGAGCATAAATGTTTACATCAACACTTGCAACTGCGCAATCGGTAAAAGTCCATTAAAAGGGGCCTAACCATTAGGGCTGCGAGAAGACATCCATCATTGCATCATTATACATAAAACTTGATCTTGTATATTCCAAGAAGTGCAACATCTCTGGGACGAAAATGTTGCGGTGCGAACTTATATTGGTGTACTGCGGCGACGACGACGACGAGAATACCACTAGGCTACTACTGTCACCTTACAAACATAAGAAAGAGCACTGCTATATACATATGAGACATATTGAATGGTGGGAATGCAAGTGGAGGCAGCAAAAGAACGGTTCATGATACACGACAACATCTATTACTTGATCCTTCTTTAGGCAGTGTTTTTATTGCAGAGTGCCCATATTGTATTCCAGAGTTGAGCCTATCTGGATCAATCTCACCTGCCATAAGTTGACTGCCTGGGTTAGCCCACCCAACGACGGAAAGCCATCCACACAATGCCCACCAGTATCAATACGATGTAGTATGGATCTAGCTCCCTTCATGAACACTTCCTCAACATTGTCCCCAGACAGGGCACTAGTTTCAATGAACGCCAGGCCATGTTCTTGTGCGAACGTGTTTGCTTCCATGGCTGATATGACACGGTATTCTTCCATGTCCGCTTTGGCGCCCACCAGAACTAGACGGCGTGAGTTGAGTCCACGAACTGCGGACACGCGGGGGGGGGGCTTACTGATGGCGACATTGGGACTGGCTAGGGAGGTGGCATCATCGAGCCATATCGCGAGAGCATCGAACGATTCTCGGTTTGTGATGTCGTAGACCAGCAGACATCCGGCAGCGCCGCGCCAGTATGAGCGTGTGACGGCTCTGCGCGAGCGGTGTGGGTGCATGCGGGGACCACGACATACGATGGGGCGGGACGAACGCACCTGAATCGTTCCTGGCCGGCAGAGTCCCATATCTGCAGTTTGACTAGGCGATTGGCAACGAGCGTCGTTAGTCTTATCGATCAGGAGGGACGGGGCAGGCGACAGCGGACACACACTCGACTTGTGGCCGACTCTGATGACCTTGGATCCGAATTCTATGCCGACCTAGCCGGATGGTGCGGGTGAGCATGCACGTGTGTGAGTGTGTCGGGGTCGGATGGCATGACATGCAGTGTGGGATGATCCGGCCTTGAACTTCTGGGTGACGAAGCGCTGCAGCAGTGCTGATCTGCGTGGATGCGGGCCATGAGTGTGCGCACAGACGGGGAGCGGTGGCAGGCGTACTTTCCGGATCCGGAGTGGCCGACGATGACAAACTTGAACAGGAAATCTAGAGTGTCGAGAGGCTGGATGAGAGGAGGTGTAGTGCGACAAGGGCGGTCAGGGCGTGGCTGGTACCGTATGTGTTGTCAGAGGGCGGCATTGTCGAGTCCGATGCCGGCCGTGTTGGTGCTGCCATGCATGTGAGCTGGGTGACTGCTACGGGCTCCACTGCGTCTGGGATGATCAGGGCATACCGCTGACAGCGTAATACGCGATCGCGTCCGAGCCAGCGCTTGCCACTGCAGCGTACTGGACATGCGACCAGCGACAAATCGCCCATGTCGCAATGAGTGCAAGCAAGTATATCGGGATAGAACTATGGTACAAGGCAACACTCCTTTTCACACCGCGGTTGGTACTAGACGGTCATTTTCCGCAATCGAGTTTCTAGCCCGTCCACTTCATCCTCCAGGGATTGGAGTGTGTCCGCTTTCGCTTTCCCTTTGCTGCTGAGGGTATCTACACCTAAACATACGTGGTATCACATGTGGTGAATGGTAGCTGTGTCCAGCTGATGGTTGAGGGACTGACGTACCTTTATCACGCAATCGATCATCTTGACTGAACGCTCTGGGCAGTGTTTTGATCTTTGTTTCGACCTCTTCCGGTGGTGCGGATGCGGATGATGTCTGATGAGCCTGTGGGCGTGGTGGTCGTTGTGTTGCTGATTGGCTGGAATTACTACTACTATTTAGAGAGACTCGTGCTTCATCAGCATCATGAGCATCGCTATGATGACTGTCTCTCCAACTACCATCTTTCTGAGCCCTCGCGGCCTTCCTCTTCTCGTTTTTCTTGGCAGTCCTGGACATGCCATCGTTTCGGCTCCCAGGCACATTATCATCATATTGGTACACGTGCTCCTTGCCTGCGGCCATCCTCTCGGATCTGGCATTGGCCGGTACGATGCCAATGCCCGGGACAAGACCAGCGGACGTTCTGGCCGATGCGGCTTTTGATATGTATTTTGACACGTCCTCTTGCGGTACGTAGCCAGCTCTGACGCGGATTTCTTTGCGGATGGAGCCGTCTGGCCGTCTGCTCGATGGAATGACTCGTTGGCCGTCTGGCGTTGGCAGTTCTACTATCCCTGATGCTGTTCTCCCTGCCATTTGGATTGCGCTGTGATGGTGGTATATTCAGGGTTAGAGATGAGGGATGTAGATTGTATAGTACCAATTCGGGTGGAGGTTTTGGTTCTGAATGCGTCTCGAGCGGTTGGCCGATGCTTGTTGGGCGTGGTGGGACTGGTGCGGAGACGATGCGATGCGGTCAAGGACAGCACTGCGTCTGCATCCATATGCACATTCAGTCATCTATCAGTGGCAGTGATGCAGACAATGTGCGCATCCATGGTTGACCACGCTTCGTCGTGAATTAAAACAACATCGCGACATCAATGCAGCCCTGCCTCATGCTAACTTGGACGTGATACTACTGTTTTAAAGGAATCCGTCTCATACCACGGCGTACGCAAATGTACAACTCCAGTCTACGACCCATCAATGTATGTGTCAAGGCTTCCCGCAAGGTAGTGCGGAATCATCATTTACGAAACTGTCTATTGACATGACTGACACCCGCCCTTGACGATGCACATATGAATATGATACTGATACTTTACTGATCATCTTGTCGTCTTTGGACATGAACCGCTCCCGACAATCCGCAACACCTGTGCCCTATGCGTGAAGTACGACCAAAAGTACTGTAGGTCAGCCCACTCTTCGTCGCTGTCAACGGCCATCATGTCTCCAGTCACAAAGAACGCCACATCAATCAGCTTTGGGTCCTTGAGCCTGTATACGTAGTCGTATGGATGTGAATGCCGATGCAATGACAAAAGTGGTGGAGCCGGTGCCATGTCTTTGACTGCCATCTGGCATCTGTTTGCCGAATCTCTGTACAGCGTAATGCTCACGGAATCTCTGTGTTGCCTTGGCGGTTAGAAACTAACGTATGAGCACCTATTGACACCTCAACGTACCCAACGTAATGACGCCACTCCAAATCCGGAGAGTCCTGCATGTAAAAGAGACTGGACACATCTGCTGTTGCGTTTTCACTGTAGAGCTGGACTACTGTCAAGTTGTATTGTTGAGCTACACAGACAGGTCAGGCGAGGTCATTGCTTCACGTCAACGGGACCGACTATCTACGGCATGGCTCTTACGTTCGTGCAGGTCTGTGCAATCCCATTTATTCCGAAAAGTGCGATTCCATACATTGACAAGCTCCTTCCACGTCTCACGATTGATATAGTCGATTGCCGGGTCCAGAATTGGAGTAGGCCCGACTCCCAGCTCGAAAACCAAGTAGGATTGCTTGACGACGCCTTGTGTACACAAAGAGATGAGCCAACCCCCGGTCATCCTGCCGGGTCATTACGCACCTTGAGAATCCTTCAAGTCAAGCAATGACATCTTGTCACCCGATCTGATTACCGAAAACTGCATTGCCGAGATCGACACGACCATGGCGTATATGAGCATTAACGCAATTGACCTCATCTTGTCCTGTTTCCGTTTGACAATTCGCGCTGTACTTTCTACTAATTATTAACTTTATAAAAATAAATTTAACCTCTGATCAAGTGCCACACCCTTGCACCTGACAGCATACGCAGACCGGCGGCCGTGTTCCCTCGAGCCTGTCAAAGCACATTCTCGAAGTGCACTGTGAAATAAAACTTGAATGAAATTTTTCTCCTTGTTCGTTGGCCTAGGTTATGAGTATCCTCGAAAGAAGCACGGCCAGTAGTAGCGTCCAAGGTGACGGTGTTAGTTTTTGGCCAGCATAAATGCAGATCATGGGACAGAAGAGTGCTATGCATCATGTCCATACATTTCCACAATATACTCACTGTCTGGAGGGAACGGAATGCTCGTCGGGAAACGAGAGTACTAGGGGTCTTGTCATTCATTCATTCAACTATTTGGAAGACAATGTTTGCGAAGCAAGCGGATACATTGGAGAAGAGCACTGAGCAGGAAGATGAATGTGAGGTTTGTTGCTGGACCACAAATTTTAAATGGTTCGTGTTTTTTCTGCCCTGTCCATCATAGACTAACACGACATGATATATACTGTAGACATGATATCAGATAACGAGCCACCGGTATCTAAGTTCATATCCATACCGAAAGAGATGTCGCAATTGAACGCTAGTGCTTTCGTTGCTGGGATTGTGGAAGCTATCCTTGATGGCTGTGGATTTGTAAGTGTGCGGAGACCGTCTTGATCACTGCCACAATATTCCCGGGGGCTCACCGAGTATTCCATCGAGTAGCCTTCTAGGGTATCAGCACATTCTACGGGGACTGATGCATTTCCACAGAGGACCACTATACTTATCAAGTTTGATCCGTCCGGTATGCGTTGACTTACTCTGGGATGAGCGGTGTATTCTTGCTGACGCTTGACAAAATCTAGTGATTCAGCGCGAACGTGGTTTTTCATAATGCTTGATTCTTGTACATAAATCCAGTTAACAGAGTATAATCTCGTAGGCTTTTCTCCTAATATACAGTGTATTACTACTGTAGGTATCGACTACTGTCTACAAAACCTTTATGAGATTAATAACGAGTGCATCCCTACCTCCTCTTCTTGCCACCCTTCCCGCCTTCTGGCTTCTTTTGCGGGCCACGCAGAACTAGAGCGTCGTGGAATGACCCTGTTAGCATCCTATATCGCTTTACCATCGACAGTGACACATACTAGATACTTTGACTGTCTTCCCTCTAGCCTCAAATCTCAACTCCCTCTGCAGCAGCTCCTCACGCCTAACATCAATCAGTCCTAGTGTCACTAAATCTGGATCCTGTGCAGCAAGTCGCTTGTTATTGATGTTTGGAGGATAATGGGTCATGATGCTGATTCTGTCTGATTTCTGAGACAGGATTTTAGCGGAGGGTGTTATGGATGATGGGACTCCGAGGATGGATTCTCGGAGAGATAATAGTTGGGACAAACGGACCGACAGTGCTTTTGATGCCATTACCTATCGTTGGTCTGTGTGTTCTGACATGGACGGGCTTCCGCAAGCAAAACTGCATTGAATCAGCCACGCACATGTTAGACAGCAACATCAACATCATTCAACATCGTGCGCACGCCAGGCGCAACTTTCAACAACGATACAGATCTTAGAGAAACAGTAGAACTGTCCTAGGATGCAAAGCGGCGTTGCCAGGAATGAACCAGCATCACCTCGAGTCACGCAGCAACCGTTGTCTGAGGAACATGTGAC
>QEAN01000347.1:0-23144 GCA_006535955.1 Synchytrium endobioticum | reverse complement strand
GTTTAGCCCTCATGAGCGAAGAAATGAAGTGCGATGTGTTATATAGATCAAGGTAGCATACATAGGTTGCGCTTCTGTGAGACGATGCATGATATATTGTAGCAGGACGTTCAATATGCAGATGCATCATCACTGATTCGCTTGCAAAAGTTCTCGACCGCAAACATCCTCCCGACATCACATCAGCGACCTCCTCGTGTACCGTCTACATCAATGCCTCTATCATACATTTCCTTCTTCAAAGGATCGGACAGTACAGAGTAAGCAGCCCCAATCAATTTGAACTTGCAATTGGCATATTCCTTCTCAGCTTCGGTAGACCCAGGCAGTCTATCAGGATGATATTCTAGAGCTAAAGTCTTATAAGCTCTCTTAACAGCGCTCATCGGAGCGCAACGCTCCAAGTTCAACAGCTTATAATAGTCACGTCCCTTGCCCCAAGTCATAGCCAATTCAGAATTGGTCACAGCCGTTTTGACCCCTGGATCGTCGGATTTGACGTAGCCTGCTATAGTGTAATCCCGTAAAGCTTCTTCGTACAGTTCTACCTTGAAGTGGCCTTCCCCTCTTCGCATAAACAATTTGAACAGTACCTGGGAGTGGAGGGTATTCGCTATGATTTGGGATGTGGTGGTCGTGTTCGAAGCTGGATCTCTGGCTATATACGTTTTCAGCAGTTCTATAGCATCAGTTGCATCCTTGACTGCCTCTAAATATCTATGTACCTTCAAGTGCGTTGCTGATCTATTGGACAGAACTTTGACTCTACTCAAGGGCTGTTCTGTATCTCGTTCCAACCACTTTGTATACGCTTCCAATGCATCGTCCCATTTTTGATTTTTGAATGCGTCGTTTCCGTTATATTTCAAACTATATAATTCTCTGACCTCTTTCAGCAATCCAGCTGCCCCCTTGCTTTCGGGATCATAGCTCAACGCCGTCCGAAGCGTTTCGATGATGAGACTAACGTACGGGAACTCTGTAATATGCAACAAGCGAGCCTGTATTACCAATGCTTCCGAGTTCCGGGTGTCAACTGCGATGATCTTCGATAAATCACAGCGTGCGCCTTCCAGGTCTCTACAATTCACCAACGCCTCAGCTCTTAACAGCCTCCACCATAAGGGTACATTACTCAAATCTGCTTCCGCTAAAGTGGAGATTGGCCTTGCATCACTACGAGTAGACGCAGGCCTCGAAACATCACATGCAGCTACTATAGCTTCCTCCAATTTACTTAAAGCTGCCTTGAAGTCCCTGTCTGTTTTTCTCTGTTCGTACTCAGTGAACAGGTCTCGGATTCGATATGTAGTCGCCAGTTCAGGTAGAGTCAATCGTAAACTATTACTTGCTGTCGCACATTTTTGAACTACGGATTTGGCTAATTCTATCTGTTGAATTGCTGCATTGATATTTCCAATGTGGAGGTAACATTTGGTTGCTCGAACATAAGACTTCACAAAATCTGGATCGATCAATGTTGCTTCTCGACAATCGTGGAGAGCACTATTCCATTTCCTCTGCATCATGAAAGTGGCTGCTCTATTACCATAGAGAGTGCTGTTGGCAGGATTTGCCTCTGGGGTATAATGGTTGTGTCAACATGGAAACATTAGAGGAAAGCAAGCGAATTCTTGGTAGCTTTACCTATTGCACTCGAGTAAATTTCAATAGCCCCTATTCGAAGTAGAATGATATGTAAATGGCAATGTTGGCCCTACCTGAGAGCAAGAAACACTGATATTACTCTCATAGTTTCCATGTCTGAACAACATATCACCTTCATTCTTCAAGTGCATTGCCTTTTCAAGTCGAGCCTTCTCCCTCTTGTCTGGTTTTTTCTCTTCCTCAACTTCACAACAACAAGCAGAGGAAGACCCGCCATACCGACCCAATTCTGGCGAATCGTCCCAGCTCCTTTTGCCCGGTTCATAATGATAATCAGCTTGGCGACGATCATCGCCTCGCGTCGCCTTGGCCTTGCAGCAGAGTTTGTGCGTTTTCGGGTGAAAACGATTGGCTTCATATAGTGCATTTGCTGAAGGAGAAACCATCACATCAGTGAAAGAAGCAACGACTAACGCAGCAAAACAGTAGCGCACATCCATAATAGTCAGATCGATTTTCTTCCACTATTGCCTTAGAACAGTGTTCCTCAGGCAACAGTGCACTATGTTTTCGCGAACCTTTCGAGTTAGATACTTGCGGTATTTTTTGGTATATTGCCTGGGATTCCTAAGTTCCGAGGTTACATTATTGACATAGCTGAACTGAAACATGGGAAAGAGGAATAGAAGATACTCACCGACCCCGCTTCGGTATGCATTGGTTCGCTTTTGTTTCCATGACTAATTCTTTTCCGTCTTCCATTTCTTGCACGCCTTTCCTTCTTACTGTTAAAACCAAATGAGTTGGCATCCATACCCCAGATAAAACATAACTTTCACGAACCGATGCAAGTTCTCTTGCAGAATAGTTGAATTCTTTCCATGAACATGGTCTCCTGCGTATCCCTCCATCTGCTGCAGTGCGATCACTGGGTTGCCTTGGAACTTCCGTTGGAACCGTAGCTGCCTCACAATCCACTCATGGGAACGGATTCTAGATTAAATAGCGAAATTATTAATGGCAGATACATGAATATAAAGTTCCTTCTTGTGTCGAATTGACGGTTCGCTCCATCTCATCGATCAACTCCTTTCAATTCAAAAGCTGATCTCTGTCAATCTCCGAGAGCTTGCGTCGTTATCTGGTCATGTTCTGCTTCTGTACGGCCTGCAATGAGGATCTTACCTTCAGCGTCATGTGAAAAGGATGTTAGAAGGGCCAGGCGTTAACGGCAGCAACAACTACCGTTATTTCAGCACATAGCGAAAAAAAGACACCAAACATGATAATTTTGAATTGCGGCGCCCACAGGCCGGTCGAAGAATGCTTTTCGCCAATACCCATTCGACGATGCTGCGGCGGATGACAGGATTCCAATTCATACTCGGTTAATATGTGAGCATAGAAAATCGCGCGTGCTAGCTATCATTTTATTGAGGTTGGTGGTATGTGACCAGTATAAATAATGCCTTTTCTTGTTCGTTATGACAATACCTATGGAACTGGCGACATTCAATGCCATGAATCCACTAGTTCTAACAATAGCAACTGGATATCCAAAAATCAATTGGTCTGGAGCGTCAAATTGAAGTGGTTGCAATGGCGGTACTAATGGGGGCCTTTCATGATTAGGATTATTGTCGTTATGACCATCACTTATTGTGGTAGGATTAATGGCTATTCCGTTCCCCTTCTCTTCATCTCCAGCCACTTTGCTGTACGCCATTATGGCACTTTGCGCCTCGTTAACAGTGTCACATGAAATGTGATTAGTGAAGGCGTGGATATCAATTTCGAAAAGGGATTTTGAGGAACATTAGAATCCAGTCTGGTGTGGACGGGTATGCTTGGCGTGTTGACACTCCCTGCACCATGTCTTTCATGCGTGATTTGGACCCCCTTCCCTAATACTCAATGTATAAGCGTGAATGATTTTAAGAATCACTTATGTACTTCAAAGGTATGACTATTTATTAACTTTCGTTCCTGACGTCTGCATTATGGTTTACATCTACCCACAAACCTTGGATACAGGCACACCTAAATTTAATCAAAAACCATTAGAAAACTTTGTCCGAGAAAGCAGGGACGGTTTATAAACCACCTACCTCACGAACAGTAAACCTGTTTAACAACCATGCAAGGAATCGTTCAATACCAAGTCCAAATCCACCATGCTCACACGTCCCATATTTACGTTGGTCAATGAACCAATAGTACGGACTCGGATCAATGCCCTCACGTTTGAATCCACCGAATAATTCATCCTATAGACAAAAACGTATCAGAAGATATCTTTACGCATCCGATCGCATGCGACCAAGGACCCAGCACATACCAGTTCAGAAATCCTCATCGATCCCCCTATAATTTCACCAACACCAGGCATGAGTAAATCAACAGATTCTGTAAGACGAGGATCCAGCAGGTCCTTTTTCATGTAGAACGATTTGATTTCAGCCGGGAAGTTGGTCAACATAATGGGTTCTCCAATAATATCTGTCATTCGTCTTTCGGGTGCTTCAGGTATATCTTCACCAAACTCGTAGAATTCGGCACTACCATCTTTACCATCCTTGGTTACGCCATGTTCTCTCAACCATTTGATAGCATCAGCATATTTCATTCTTCTGAAAGGTTTTTTTGGTGGGCGGAATCCTGGGTTTAACGACTCTAATATGCTCTTATGGACTGGTGATTTCATAATCCTATCTATGACATCACACACCATATCTTCTATTACACTTAGCAAATCATCAAAACCGACGAAAGCCAATTCTGCTTCACAATGAGTATATTCAGATAGATGACGTCTGGTATGAGACTTTTCGGCACGGAAGGATTCAGCTAAACAGTACACATCTCCCAAAGAAGCTAAACATGTCTCCAGATACAACTGAGATGACTGCGTAAGGTAGGCGTTTTCACCATAGTAGTTGAAACCAAACAGCGTAGCGCCGCCTTCTACTTGAGTTTGGACCATCAAAGGTGGCGTCACTTCTGTGATTTCTCTTGAATCAAAGAAATCTCTGAAAGCCTTGAGAACTGCCGCTCGCATCTTGAGTATCGACGAAGATTCTTCTCCACGGATGACAAGATGTCTTTGGTCAAGAAGCAAGTCAGGAGATGCTTTCTACGAGTCGATCGTACAACAATGAGTATGTATGACCCTACCAACATGCAGAAATGAATCACCATACTTACAGGCCCAACTTTATATGCTATAGCTTCGTCGCCACCAGGAGCTTTACCAATGACTTCCCAATAATCAACCACTAGTTCATGGTTACCTGGCGCCTACGGGAGGGTAAACGTAGCACTACAAGCCGATGGCTCGTGTCCGCAAGTCCCTCATACCTTTTTACCTTCGGGTAGCTCCTTGATAAATCCATACACAGCCAGCGTCGATTCCATTGTCAACGTCAGGGCATCGTAGGAATGATTCTACTTACGGTTGGGGAAAGTCATTGCGAGAAAAAATTGCGGTAAGTGTAAAGAGGACCTACAAGTTTGCCAGAAAGTACACATTGCAGAAATCCAGTACCGTCACGAAGTACAACGAAAGCCAGGTCTTTGGATTGAACACGATGTCGGTGCACCCATCCGTACACCAGTACCCGAGTGTCACGATAATCTGTACAGTCTTTGATTTTGATCTGTAGTTGAAACTGATATCAGAAACCACCGCAGTCAGAGACGTTTACTATGTGTCCAGGATCATAAACATGTCCCGCATAGTTTTTTTTACGATTGAGCACAAAAAACAGTGCCAATCGCGATAGAAATGCGAATTTTCTTTGCCCACCGTTTCCCCTACAATCCTCCATCTGCATGCTGACTCGTCAACATGGCAAAAGGGTGTAGTGAATAAGATGGGTGTTTGGTTCGCGCTTATCCACTCCTCTGGCTGTCTAAATAATCAACAAAAAATCAACACGTCATCAGCTAATGGTAACATACCTTCTTGGCAGTAGGTAATGATGGATCTTGTTCTAGAATGATTGCCTTTGCAGTCTCTATACGAGCGGCTTCTTCGGCAGCACGTTGAGCTCCTTCTTCAGCCTCGAGGCTGGCCTTCGCCGCAGCTTTTTGAACTTTTTTAACATTTCCTTCGTATGTCTTTCTAGCCTTCTTCAACGCAGCACCACTGATTTCGACATAGTCAGAGTCTACCTGCTTACGTATGTAAATGTGGCATTTTCCTCCTTGAATTGCTTCTACTGCGGCCAGTACAGATTTGTAAGGTAGTTTGGCAGAACCACATCCATCGGTATCAGATCCTTGTGTTTCATCCACATATAGTGTTGGTACTATGGTGGGAGGGGCGTCATTAACATGACACTTCAAATATGATCTAATGTGATTCTGAAAATGTTTGTGGAAATGACGAATGTTTCTCATCAATTGCGACGAAGCATGTAATATGAGCGACTTGTCAAAATCTTCATGTCGACTGTATCAGCATCCTCACGACTCATCAGTCCATCCCTGAACCCATCCGTCCATCCATCCATTGGCTTTCATATCATCAATGCGTTCTTGCATGTTTCTGTTCTTTTCTGGAAGGAAGACTTACAATCCTGGTATCCACTAGCAGCAGTGTCATTGTCGTCAATGGTCGCATTCACCACGTCATCCACTGCCCCGTCTGCCATTGCAGTGCTACTGAGTTGTGCTACTGTAACTGCTGTATTTTCTACAAGACTGTCACAAGCCTCGTTCAGATTCTGTGGATGCCGTTTGAGAGTCGGGTGGCAGGGGTGGGGTAGGGATCAGAGACGATGGAAAACACGCAGGTGATACCACAAGGAGTTTGCTGAACTTGACCATAGTTCTTCCTTTCTACGCGTCATATTGACATCGCTATGACGACCTCATTCTATTGCTAGGTGGCAAAGTCGCGTCTTTGTCATTGGTGTGGCATGAGGCCCCTCCTGATTATGATGGATCTGAGCCGAAATTACTTATAACGGGTAACCGGCTACTGCTCCCTACGCAAACGAGACCGTGCGACCAGCCTATGGTGCCTTACGTAACTGACCTACGTCCTTTACCCTTACGCTTATAACAACAAGCTTGGGACAAGTGCACTTTCCCTCATAGTCATCATGTCTGATTTCACAAAACATACTGAAGGAGGAGAGGATGAGCTGCAAGCAAGCTCCACTACAGGGTAATGTACAGCGATGCGACGTTATATCACCATCATCATCAAATGGTGCACTAACCCGTAATGAATAATCAACCAGTTATAAGGTCGGGGAAAAGAAGACCCTCGAGGAATTGCAAAAAATGGATGAAGCAGATGGTATGCCATTTCCCTCGATCCAGTACTGATCCCTCCCATCTGCATGCCCACAACATTAAATTCCCTCACCTAACCAACGATGCCACCTTACTCATATAGAGTCACTAAAGAAGTGGAAGGAATCACTTGGTATCAAGGCTGGAGCCACTCAGGGTATTCATAGTCACCACCGAACTGTCCTCTTCAGACGATGGTGATCGCACGAACTAACCCGATTCAACACACACTGACCAGATTCAAATATGACCAACGACCCTCGAAAAGTCATCATCATATCACTAGCACTCGAAGTCAAGGATCGGACTGATGTCGTCGTTGATATCTCCACCCCTGGTATGCACTATATTGAAACCAGATCGCCATTCGTGAATGATCGATCTGAGCAACCCCAATCATACGATACACTAGAGAGATTGGCTGCTCTGAAGAGCAAGCCCCTGACGATCAAGGAAGGAGTTGAATATCGACTAAAAATCAAATTCAAGTATGGGGATGTTATATCGCCAGTTCACTGGATGACGTGTCTTATGCATTCATGATACATAGAGTTCAACATGATGTCATATCTGGTCTCAAATACCTCCACTCGGTAAAGAGAATGGGTATGAGAGTGGATAAGGCTGAAGAAATGTATGTCGACTTCCGAATCTTCGCCGGTACGATTTTCTGTAAGACTAACACTCTTTTGAACGTAGGTTGGGCAGTAAGTTGGTTGATGCGTGTCAGGTGCTGGTCTGTATGAACTCATTAACCTTCTTTTCACTGGATGCATAGGCTATGGGCCAGCGCCCGAACCATATGAGAAGAAGGTGAGAGTCGTTCATAACTAGATAACCTCCTGAATTATCACGCTGACTTACAAAACATTCCAATAGTTTCTATGGGACGAGGCACCGTCAGGTAGAAATAGACGTTGAGTTAAGAAAAATCACCGTGAGCTGACCTGTAAGGTACTTTACTTAGGCATGATGGCTCGTGCTCACTACACCGTCAAGGTCGGTGCCATTGTTACCCTCTCCTTTTCCGGAATATACCATAACGCTGTACCCACTTAGTCCAAATTTATTGATGATGACAACACAACACATCTGGAATTCGACTGGGTATGTTTGATGTATCAAGACTTCAATAGAAGCACGGTCGTGACTGAATTGGTCGCGAATGGGTATAGGCTTTCGACATCAAGAAAGATTGGGATTGAGTTGATCTCCGGCACAGTCCTACTACCACCAATACTCAACCCATCTTAAAATAATTTGCACCATTGTGTTGTGCGATCATGACTCCTGGTTGCAAGCTACACAAGGAGGATTTGTATGTGTGGCCTTGTATTGACGTCCTTTATGATAAAATGAAATAGGGGAAATCTGTTTACCCGTCAGTCCGTCTCGCATGTCCCGCGCGTATGCTCCCGCCACCTAGGGTATTGTTAAGCAATTAACTGCGGCTGCATGGTGAGTCACTTGGATGAGGATAAGGAAGCAGGCCATATGTATTGACATTTGTATTAATTGTCCCATGGTGACATTCTGCAGCAGCAAAATAGAATAGGTATGCATACATGTATATACAAAAACACTATACAACCTCTATGATGTCTATCCAAAATGCAGCACCACATTCTTCTCTCTGCCCTTCTTTTTCTTCTTTCCACTACTTGACGAGCCATTCGACAGGGCTTCAGTCTGGCCCCAGGACATACCCCCATCACCATTCGCACCAAATGCCGATGCAGCACTTGCCAGAGCCGGAAACATTTCGTTTCTGCTATTGCTATTATTTCTATGCGGTGTGGTTGATGTGGTGGACGCCATTGGTCTACTCCATGATGTAGACGAAGATGATGACGGTGTTAGAAGAGGCGGATACGACACTGGTGAAGTTATATGAGGTCGTGCAGCCGTCTCCACAAACGTTGGCTGCTGTTGCTGACCGGACGATGACGAGGCCAACGGACCTGGAGTTGGATAGTCGCTGGCACTAATTTCGCCATCAGAAGACTTTTTTGCAATGACTTCATCAGCTAGACGATCCCATATTGAAGCATTGGATGGCGACGATGAACTACCGTTGCTGCCTATCCGACGTACTGGCACACCTCCACCAGATGATGTTGACCACCCATGAGCGCCTTGCCTCGAGGATGCTGATTTGATGACTAGGATGCGAGCTTGAGGCTTGGCTGTGGACCGGGTTGGAGGCGCAGGGAAGCTTTGTAAATAGGCATTGTCGCCGTTGTTATTGCTACTTGACGATGACGATAGAGATGTAGATGATACAGGCTGGGCATATGAAGGCTGAGATACGGTACTCCCCTCTGAACGCTAATGTTTATGAAGGTATAGGCAATCATATTGAGATGCGTGTTAATGTGACAGCTGTACAAAAACTTACCTTCACCTTCCAATCATTCAACGCTCTCAACATCCCTCTCACACCATCTCCACTACATCCTTCGCTCTCTAGAGTACCCGCTAACTGTTTCCAAACTCTCACAACATTATCCTCAGTCTCCTTCTTCAACTTTGCAACGTTCCCACGTCCAATCATAGCTACAGAGATAATCTTCTCCAGTAATTCATCGGCAGAAATATTCTCACTCTTGAAAAGCCGCAATGATTCTCTAAATTCTGATATTGATGATGGTGTTGTCGACAAGAGGTTGATCAAAGAATTGTTGAGGTCGTTATTTGTTGTTATCCGCGATGCATCAAGGGGGCTCTTTGACGGAGAATTTGGTCGATGCTGAGTGACTGAAGGTGGTGCCAATGCACTATTACTTGCAGTACTGATGTTACTGCTATTCGAATCACCCACGGCCGTAGGCGAGGAGAATTGTGATCCAAATCCGGGGGGTGGTTTCAGTTTCCGCTGTGGTTGTCGGCTCAATCCTGGAGGTGCATTATTTTCACTTACTGGCGGTGCCGGCGGCGTAGCTATCGGTCTTCTATCAGGTATATTTTCTCTTGGTGTTGAACCAGCTGGAAGGGCATACTGATTTCGAGGTTGCCCACCATCACGTCCATGATTACCATCATCACGGTTACCCCTGGCAGGCCTGGCACGCTCATCACCGGCCCTGGTGGGCGAACCTGCATATGTGAAACCAACATCTATTGTTTGCTTTTTGGCTTTTCGGCCCACAACATCCCGGTGATCCTCCATCTATATCATGACCTAGTTAGATCCAAATTGAGAGAGCATTGAGATCCCGTCTAGTGCATTCATTACCTGATGTGCCTTAAGATCTAAATCTGATGCAAACACCACAAATTTTTGCTCTAGGCATTCTGGTTCATTACAAGGAAAATGATCCCCCTGGAAGTGTCGATACTAAGTTTCAAATTGATTCAGAAGGCGGCTCCAAAGATGAAGCAATGAAGGCGGAAATCAGAACGGTCGAGATGCAATACGCACCAGACTTTCATAATTCACATAATATTGATTCCTAACGCCAGCTCTCTGACAAAGAAAACATTGCTCATGCTTCTCCCTACAATGACTGTATAGTTCATCATCGCCATAAAAGCTAATTTTACAAAATCCACATTCGGGGTGTCCCTTGAAGGATGGATCATCTGGACCCCCGCTCTTGTAATGTCTTTGTAGGGCTGCTTGAGTGTAGAGAGCGTGTTCATGCGTGAATATCTTTTTATGACGAGTACATAAATCACTATGATGCCCTTGGGTCAGTTGCGCAGAAACGAGGAAGATCGCAAGCGTGGAATACTCACCACATGAGCATGCCATGGTCACGTTTCACATGAGCCTTCAATTGCCCCCATCCATTTGGACATGAGACATCACAAGTCGAATCAGGGCTATCGTTGGTTGATTACTGGTTGACTCCGGTAGCACAACATGGGGTTCGAGCGTGAGTGCATACCAGTTGAATCTCAATAGAATCATACTATCCTCCATTGCGTCTGCTTCCTCAAAGTATATTTGTAGCTTGTTATCAAAGAATGGTATTTGTTGTACGTCAGATTGACGATATGACTTGGTGGATGATTTCGTAAATAGCACATTCTGGAGCTCAGTCTATGAATGGCTTCGTTTATGTCAGACATCATCGAATGAAATGACAGCAGCAACATTCATACCTTGCACATGGTACAAGCCTTGACTTTGTAGAGAGCACGTAGCCGCAGTGAGCAGATGTGACATACTCTATGATTGCATTCACCGACAGCATACCAAGTGAATGGCTCCGCGCAAATGAAGCACACCTCTTCCTCGACATTGGCCGGGCCATATTGATGCGAATTTTGGCTGGTTTCAGTGGTACCATTGGTCACGGCCAACCGGAGGGTCGAGTGAGCAGATGATGTCGAGGATTGTGAAGACAGTTGGTGCCGAAGAGCGGGGGAAGACAGTTGTGACGGATTGGTAGCACTTTTTGGTATGAATTCGGTCTTCTTCGACCTGAACTGTTGCTGGTTCGTACCACCAGCAGCGCCGGATGAAGACATTTGTCTGTGCAGCTTAGTGACGATTTGATGGATGGGATGGGGCAGTTCAATGGAATGCTTGAGTATGCTGAGAGGGATTGTGGGCCCTGATAGGCTGGAAGGTATGATTTTGTGTTCTTGCTGTAGATCGTGCCCCGATGTTTGGAGTCGGTAGGCAGAGATAACAGGTTCACTGCGGTGTTTGTGGAGCCACTGTGCATGCTACGCTCTCGCTGGCTCTGCGATCCCCAGAACGAGCCATTGAACCACGCTCAAAACAGATATCAGATGCAAGGCGAGATCAAGTCTGACTATGATGCAATAACCGACAAACCCCCGTCAGCTACCTTTATTTTCTATTTTACAGAGGAAGAGTTTCCGTCCATGCACTTGGAATTCTTCCTAGCTAACTGAGCTAGACCAATCTGCATAGGCAAGTTAATCTTACCACTAACAATGTTATTGGGAGAGATGATTTGGCAAATACCAGCATCGTTTCCGTGAAACAGGACTACTGCAGCAACATACATTGTAAAGTCGAGGCTTGGATGGACCAGAATGCTGTCGTTGAATATTGAATGTGTGATCTTTCTCATTGACAATAGTCAATGACTCCCAGATGGAAAGGTACGGAGACAGTATGTGCGAACCAATGTCAACAGAATTGGATTTCCTGGGCGTGGGCTACCAAACTGAGCCGATACCCATTATCTGATACCATAGCCCGTTACAACCTTTCGTTGTTTGGGTCGCCGCATCGGGTAGAGGTGTGCCGAGGGTCACGCGCGACGCGCTTGCGAATTTTCTGGAACGTCAGAATAACCAGAATACTCACTCGTGGGGAAGTGAGGGATTCACTCATAGCTAACAGACACAGCCAATAGACACAGCCAGGCTTGTATTTCCAAAGGTATGAATTGATTTGACATCTGCTTTTGATGTTTCGATGTCGAACGCTATTGTGTCCCGGCTTGCAACACCGGAATCTGCTACCGCTAGTATCCAGGAAATTAGAAGATATGAAGCTCAGCATCCAATCCCATCAGTCTTCACTCATCTTAGTTTTGTCATTCAGCCCTGATGATGCACATCACCAAGAATTGGGATACGTATCTTGCGAGTGTCAACAAAACAAAATGAGCAGCCACGAATTTCGTGTAGTAGTGTAGATGGATACCTACTCACCCCTACTTATGACGAAAGTGAAAGACATTGGTGTGCAAAGAACCTTTACAGATGCTTGACCGACAGGAATGGATGAAAGAAAGCACTATTCCCACAATTTCTGGAAGGTTGAGCAAAGACGATATCAATGAGTCACCATGAAACCGTCCTCTATCGACGAATAATCGGCAAATCTTCTGCAGCCCATCAATCTCTATATACACCGACCAAGCCAAGATTCCGCTCTTGCAATTCATCCAAAAGAAAGCATTCCTCTATCTGTGGTAAGTATTGGATTCATCCGCCGTATTATTTGCGTCAGTTCTTGCTACTGAAATTTAATCGGTCTTGAGTATTTGAAACTGACATTATACTCTTTATCGCACCAACCATGAGGCCGGTTAGCGTATATATCCATCCAATCTCATTGAACGCATTCATCCACTAGTACGTATCCTGGATGAACTCGGCATATACTTGCAAACTCCACTTAGGGTGGTGGTTTGCAATGAACAGGGCATACACATAGGACATCACAGAATCCTCACCCAATTTCAGGAGTCACACGGACTACGAAACAGAACCAACCGAGAGAAGGCGATGTATCAAACAAAAGCGAATGCCATCAAGGAGATGAAGATACAACCAGTAAATGAGAATCAACCAATCCAAGGCTACATACAATCAGCATCAAAAATGAAACTGGCAGCAATTTCATACATAGAAATCAGGCGAACGCTCTGTTGTGATGTGTGCGGATATTTCTCGGCAACCCGACGTTACATAGAGTATCTTTAGTCTAGACGCTAATGTGCCACTGAATCGTCTCCCAGGAAGGCAAAGATATGTATGTCGTCCACATTCCAGACGGTAATCAATGCCCAACGGTACTTGGTAGACGGGGAATCCATCCCAGTGAAGGCCGAAGAAAACGTCACCGACGACGAAAGCGAGGTGGACAGCATCGGTGGGAAGGTCATCTTGATTATGACAATAGCACCGATGAACTTGTAATAGATGTTGAGGACAACTGTCCTGCTGACCTAGATAGTCAATGCTTCAAAAGCATCACCGAAACCGAATACAGCCCTTTATGCATCGTCCATAATGCCTTCTGCTGCAGAAGGCATTATGGACTGAGACCATGGAAAGGGTGTCAGGAATCGGACAACATCCCCATTGACCTCATCCTCGATCTCGGATGAGATCCAAGGATTATTTCATAACCGCAGCAGGGCTGATCGAGATATCACTGATGAGCACGATGATATAGTAGTTTTTCCAAAAGCCACCTAGTAATCATGAATACTTTCCTAATGTCGCCGTCTTTGTATGGAGAAAGATAGCCAGTATAGTAGCCGAAGACGTCAAACAACTCGGAGTAGCGGACACAAGTGCAGCCAGCAACACGGGAGATTATGACGGCGACGTCCATCGAACCTGATTTATACCGTCAAGCAATCCACACAACGTCAACAACCTAAAAGAGTACGACAAGAGAACGTGAACCACGCCATCTCACACCGCCACGTGTCACTCAAGACGATGTCATCGGGTCTCTTGACAAGTCGCATACAGTAGTAATCGATGGGGTCGAAACTTACGGGGAAGTCTGGGCAATCGCTGAGCAAGTGTGCGCGAGCATCTTCAATCGTAGTGATATCAGGTCAGATACGGGGGTTGCCCGAAAGGGAAGTTGAGATGAGGATTTAGGTCTTAGATTCTGCTCCTGGATAAGCCCCGGGGGTGCGAACTACTTCAAGCCCAAATCATCCCCACTAAGTGCGAAAGCACGGGCTCCAGGGACCACTTCTCCTCAAAAGAAGGCCGCCGATGGTTACGGTCACTATCCTAGGCCTGGCCAAGCTGACTACTGGCCAGTGTCCGAAACTTTCAGTTGCCACAAAGCCAAACCTCAAAAGGTCAGCAATGACCGACGATGAAAATAATGAAATAAAACCAAAAAATACTGGTCAGTGATTTGGGTACCATGTCGGATGCTTACAATCTAGGCGAAAACGATTGGATCATCAGGTGCCTAAATACACTGACCAAAAAGACATCTGTGGAGATACAAACGTTAATAGCCGAACACGACATACAACTCTCTGCGACCCGCGCCAACAAACGGGTCTTTATTATTAGATCTGACGGAGAGAAAAGTCATGTATCGTTACGGCACAAAGAAACAGAAACAGAAACAGTGGTTTCTGGAATTCGCAAAAAAATATTGTAAAATTACAAAAATATCTAATTTTCGACGTGCCGTTTGACACTACGGCCGTCGAAATTGAAGAGCCTATAAAAGCCAAATATTCTGACGTTGTAGTCAAATCTGTAACTCCGATTACGGAAAAGATCAAGGGCAAGCATATACCGCAAAGTATTATGTTGGTAACCGCCCGGGCAAAAAATGGAAATGATGAAACAGATCTCGACGGAAAGAAGTTACAGTTGAGATACAACGACAGATTCATTAATCTCACTCTGAGAAAAAGGAAAAGTAAGGAGAAACTAAAGATTATCTTTAGCCACCCTAAACTTAACCTGAAAAATACTCCTCCCCCGTCCGCAGGTAACATGGCTGCAACAGAGTCAGAGCGCATGAGGGAAGAGGAAACTGTTGTGAACGACGCAGGTCCAACAACAGAAAAAAATGTACCGGAAGTAAACCCAGGTGACAGTACAGACGATGGTGTCGAAGGCTTACCTAAGCCGACAACACCGCTGAGACGTTGCCTGAGAATGAAAAAAGGTAAACCGGTAGACTCGAACGCTTTGGAGCAAGGAGGTACGCAAACCAGTTGTCGACCAAGAAATAGTAGACCCTTGGCTACAGACTAGCATTAGTAAAGACTAGATCTCAAAGCTTCCCAAATTCTGGAGTAAAATCTGGAAATTATGGAAGCTAATTGTCATGACCACGGTGTAAACTCCACTAAAAGATGGTGCGATGAAGGAGAGTAAGCTAGATGGCACCTGGGATGCGAACCGGTGACCTGCTGATGTCACACGCAAGGGGATACCTCGCGTGTGACGTGTGAACTCCTGTGGTATATATAGTAGCTGTCACTTCCACACTTGTAAAAGCAGAATAGTATTAAATTGTTAAATCATAGTCCAATAATCATCAGATTATACAGCCATCCAACATCAAGCAAGGTCCCTACTGCTAAGTACTTGTTATTGATATCGCTTTACTTATTCGACTTGTTTCTTTGAGCCTTCTCTGTTACATCAACGCAGAGAAGCACCTGACAGATTAAGACTATTCTCTCTTTTTGATTCTCAATTATGGATTATCAACTCTCAGTCAATGACTGTTACTGCTTATCATCCTTTTTCCTCAATCAATCAAGTAGGATTACATCAAGGATGCATTATCAGGATCCATGGGCTAGTGCTCAACATGGTGCTCGACCAAGCAGTCAACCACAATCACAACCAATATCAACTGGGACAGCAGCTACTCAGCCTCAACTTCAGCATCCATCTCAGGACCAAATCAATCAATGGTTTCTTGCAACAAAATCGGAGACGAGCTAGTCAACCACAAGTCTTCGCCAGGATCTCAAGGATGTGATAGCGTCTAAAGGTGCTCCATCTCCTGAAAGAATCTCCGAACAGATTGAACTCCGTCGCTGTCGACAATTGCTTATCCAACGAGAAGAGGGATCAGGGATCCAAACACATCAAATATGCTACGTCGGTCTAGAGGTCATTTTACCAATTATCGTCAAAGACTTTCTCAAGGTCTGAATTATTACCAGCAGGAGTTCCTATGGAACTTGATCCTTTGAAGGCGAAAAACAGCTCTTCGAACGAAACTCAACCTTGCCTCTAGGCCTTCATCATCCAGCTCTAGAATCAAAGGCAAAGAAAGATTCACTGGTACTTATGGTAAATTGTCTGCTCAGGAATTGCAAAGGGGCAAGGATTTCGCTTTATGTGTGTATTGTGAGTCTGAGGAGCATGATCGAAGTCATCGCCCAAAGCTTGCTATAAACTTCATAGTTCAGGGCCAGCAAATGCCAAACGAAACTTGGATCTTGTGGGTAATCTTCAACCTCAAGACCCAATACCTGGGGTATCATTCATTAAAGAAAAGCAGACGAACATCAAACCGATATCAACTTCCACTCCATCAACCTCAACATCTTCTTCGTCCCAATCAGCCTATTTAACGGGTGTCAAAGTACTCGCATCAATGAGTCGAAAGTTGATTTACACTCCAATCACTTTATTCATCCCTGAAGTTTCAACCGTTGCCATGATCGATAGTGGTGCTTCAACAAGCTTTATTTCAAAAGCATTCGTTGATCGTCATGGAATTTCATCGCCACCACTCTTTCAAACCCAAACAGTTTCCTTGGCTTCAGGAAATGGTACTATAAGTCTCACTCATGAGACTACCGATCTCACAGTATGCTTAGAAGAGCCCCGATGTAAAAAAACTCGGGTTGTAATAATACATGGAGGTTGAACATGCGCCTCCTAACGAAGGATACCATAGCTGAATTGCAAACCTTATTTGAAGAAACCTTGAACAAGGAGTATGAAGTTGACATCGACCAATCGAATGCTCGAATCGCAACTACTCTCCGAATGCGTCGGTAGAATGAAAACTGAGGGTCTAATCGTTTACCGGGGAAAAGCTTATGACAGGGTGGACCACCATTTCCTCTACAAGTTACTTGAAACCTGAAAATCCCTAGAAAACTTCATTACCTTGGTGAAGCAAATGAATGAGATAGCCCAATACAAAGAATTCACAGCGACACTCTCCTCCGTGATAAGGTGGAAGTGCATGTGGTAAGCTTAGACATGATCACCGGCGGACTTGGTAGCGTGTTTAAATAATAAGGGAGTGTTATTAAACAGTCAGACCCCTTGGGGGCTCCCCCCCCCCAAAGTAAACAACGTCCGCAGATGCAGTCTGAGGTAACCGGCACCACACGTCGGCCGCGAGTATGGCGGACATATACTCTAGGTCCGGAAGAATGACCCACTCCGTGAATGAATCCTGGGTTGCCAACAACAAAAACAATGAACAAGATTAGGCTGAGTCGAGTTTAGTAAAGGATATGAACATAGAAAGAGGTCGCAAAAAAGGACGACAAAGGAGGTATAGACGGAGGTACAGGCAGAAGGTGACTTGCTCCCCAAAAAGCAGCGCAAAGACATGTACGAAGGAGATGAAAGTGACGACGATGTAAAAGGCATCCACGTGGGGCAAAATGACTGGGTCACAAGACCAGCTGGGCAAATCAGGTGGCATGAGTCGGTCAACATACAGAGCAAGTTGATAGAAGAAGACATTGAATTCCAACATGCCAGAGTATCAGGAAACTATTTTATTGTGAGAACGACAGACGATCTAAGCAACACGAGAATCAGGTGGACAACCATGAGGGTACAAGCACACTAAGATTTACAAGGGGCATACAGTTTACACACACATACTTCATTGACGACTGTCCGTTCGATATCACAGCGGAAGCAATAAGGGAGAAAATCTGAAAGAAGTATAGGTGCAGAACTGTGGTTGAAGTGAACCCTATATAAGGTACAAGACTACGATAAAATAATAAACAGTTCGGCGATCTGACTCTCCTTCTTGTGTGAGGCTCAGTCGAATGAAACCAAGATACTGATTGTTCGCTTTTAACCACTTCAGCTTCGTCCGTGAGTGAGACTTTTAATCTATAGAAAACGGATAGACCTTGGTAGGCTCGCTGATGAGAAGGCTTGTCTAGTTATCCAGGACTCTCACCCCTTTATCATTCTCTTCTAATATAAATATATTTTTGTGTTGTTAATGTTAATTTCTTATCTGTTTATTCTCTATTGTATCTGTCAATCTATCTGACATGTGTCTTAGCACTCAACATTCACTTCCACATCACTCGCACCACACATTACACAAGCATCGCGCGTTGGGTCGGATTGTCAACAACCCAAAAAGGGCAGATAATAAGCTTAAAGCAGATCTAAGATAAATCTTCGTATCACTGGCGGAATATCGTGATACACAAGATTAAAAATGTTAGACAATGTACAACCAAAACCAGTGAAGACTTGCTGTTTGAGGGGGTTCGAGTCCCTTGGTCTTGTATCCGTCGGGGTGTCATAACCACTGTAAAGTCTGTGTATACCTTATATATTGGCAAATAAAAAGTGAACTAACTAAGTCTACTATGCCATATAGTGTGTCCTTTCTTACCTGTAAAATCTGTGTTAATATACCTTATATATTGGCAAAGTTTGAGATCATGGTTGATGATCATTTAACACTTTGCCCTTTTTATACGTTTTGCTTTTCTTTTTTAAAACCATGTGCACACTGAGTTAAACGGACAGTGTCAGCACATGCTGACACGAGTGTCACTTTGTGACACGGGGGCGAAACAGCACTTACTTGGGCACAGACGATATTATATTGTTTATGCATAACAATAACAAAAACAAGACGATCAGATACCAGGCCCAATGGCTGGGTTATTGCAACTTTGGGAAGCTCGCTTTTGGGATAGCGGAGACAGAGCTGTGCGCTTTAGTAAGGGGTGGGTGAGTGAGTGAGGTACGATATCGTCTGAATTGAAAATGCCTGTGAGGAGTTTTGTGGGCCACTTGGTAAGGTCCCGCATCAGCGCGAAAGTCAGTGTTCTGATTTTCTGCACTCTGCGTGAGCTGTTTCTTGATGCTGGACTTGGATTTCTTGATCGTGCTCTCTGCGTCTTGGACTCCGGCGAGAGCAAGCATCAGCTTTTGGTTGGTGTTTCTAGCTCCACCAAGTGCCATCTTGGTGCCTTCTATTAGTGCTTGGTTCAGCAGTCTTGCGGCTAGGCCCTTTGGACTAAGGAGACCGAGTCCATAGTTCAGTCTGCTGAGTAGGAATGTCTTGACCGTGTTCAGTGATAACCGGGGGGAGTAGCCGTTCTTCCTGATCCCTACCGTGGTCCAGAGTGGTTTTCTAGTCTCAAAAGATGGTACGGGAGAACCGTAGAGGTGGAGCGGTTTGTCGTTTCTGTAGTTGTGCATGTATTGAGTCTTGGTGACGTTGTACTCGTACCCATTCTTTCGGGTATGAGCTTCCCAGACTCTAAGTGTCAGGTGCTTCTCTGCGTTGATGTAACAGAGAAGGCTCAAAGAAACAAGTCGAATAAGTGAAGCGATATCAATAACAAGTACTTAGCAGTAGGGACCTTGCTTGATGTTAGTGTCACGAACGTGACAGCTGCTATGATGCGACCATCAGCATCATTAGCGCCTATAACTAAGGACCCTTCTAATAATCACGTGTAAACCCCTAAAGTATTTAAACCCAATTGCTGATGAGTAGAATGAGTTTCCCTCATACTACAATTGTGGTGATAGAATCAGAATTGTACTAAAAGAAGCCTATTTTAGGATTCTTACAGTTGGATGGCTGTTTGATGATTATTCGACTATGATTTAACAATTTAATACTATTCTGCTTTTGTGTGGAAGTGACAGCTACTATATATACCACTGGAGTTCACACGTCAGTGACATCAGCAGGTCACCGGTTCGCATCCCAGGTGCCACCTAGCTTACTCTTCTTCATCGCACCATCTTCTAGTGGAGTTTGCACCGTGGACATGAAACCTTGTCCCAGAGGTATGGTCTGTAGACGCCGTCGAAGGCGGCTTTAACGTCTACGAAGGTTGTTCCGATCCTCTTCCCCTTCTGTCTGCGCTTGCGCATGATGTGGTCTAGGGTCAGGACTGCTGTGAACGTGGAATGCTGCTTGCGGAAGCCACATTGGGTAGCTGGTAGGATGTTGCGATCGCTGATGTATAGTACCATCAGCTTTTCGAAAATTCTTCTTTCGACCTCTAGTAGACCGATGAGCCTATAGTTGGTGAGGTCGGTCGGGGATCCCTTGTTCTTGAAGATTGGTACTGTTAGTAGGTGTTTCCATGAGTCTGGCGGCATACAGACAATGGTGATGCGTAGGAGTAAGACGAGCATTCTCTGTAGTGTTGGTGAGGCCTTGTAGTGAGCATATTCCACCCCAGAGGGTCCCGGCGACTTGTTCCATGGAAGGACCTTATGTACGCGGTTAATATTACTTCTATTCACAAATTGTAGGAGCAAATTCTTCTCCAACCAGAGCTCGATCAGAGTCAGCCTTATGCTGATCGATTGATGATGGCGGTTGTGATGCATGCTTCTGCATGTGACCCTGGTCAGATGTTGGCCTGCCAATTGATGATTGTGGCTAGAGTGGATGAGCGAGACAAAGTTTTTGCCACCAAAATTTTGTGAGCAGCTGCTACAGCATACTCTTGATTCATCCTTGCTCTTGATCTGGAGGTGAAGTGATTGCACTTTGTACAGTTGAAGAGTGGTAAGTGGTCAAAGTACCAAGTAAACAGGTCCTTTGCATTATCTGGAGGAGGGTTAGATGAGAGGTTTTTGGTAATGATTCCTGGTGTGTCCATTCTATCTAATTCTATCTATAGTAACTATGGTGTTTATTGAAGGCTGAGCGCTCAGATAGCACTCTTGCTAAATGCGATTAATGCGATTAACCTGAGTGTCACTGTCCAACCTGATAATCCAGGTGCTGTATCCGTTGGAAAGGTTCTCAGAGCTTCCATCAAGTCATCGTTTGATGGTGAGGGTCCAGCTCTGGGATTTGATGTGGTAGAGAAGGCTCTGGCTCGTCCTCTTGGGTGTTTTCCTTCTAATTTCTGTTTCAATTCTTGGGTCAGCACGGCAAGGGAAGTAGGGTCGGCCAAAGCTGTTGCGGCTCTTCCTAAGCTCCCTTGCTCTACTAGTTTTGGTGCGAGTGAAGTTGTCGGCCTGTTGTCACCTTCGAAGTTTTCTTCTCTCGATCTGGTGGGGTGAGTATGATCATTGGGAATTCTTTCAGGATAACATTTGTCGGCTTATCTGCTTCCATCAATCCTAAACCCAGCCCAGCTTTTGGTAAGAGGAGAAAATTCAGCAATGTCTTCTCTGTTGGGTGCTTCAGGAACTCCGTCGCCACCATTTCAGCCGCATCTGAGAAAATACTCGCCATCTGACCCCGTAAAGCTTTCTCATTCACCTTTATGTGGTGATATAGAAGCAAGGTTTTCAGGCTTTCGCACTCAGATGTGGCCTCATTGGTGACGTGGCTTTCCAGAGAAGGTGATGGTGAGCTTGGTCGTGGTGCGGTATATGTTGGTGGTGGTGATGACGTGGCGGACGATGATGATGATGACGTGGCGACCGGTAATGACGTGGCGGTCGGTGATAATCGATCGACACACTTCGACGCTGCCTTGTGGGTTCTTATCCCATGGATGCTTGAACAAGCTTTTCCACATCTGTCACATGGGATAAGGCCCATTTTGGCTAGTGTCGTGGCTGGTATAACTTTGTCACAGGTGTGATCGGTGTGTTATCACATGATAACATCACTGATCGCTGTCCGGTCGGTGTCCGCCAGGTTGGACTCGATGACGTCAGCCTTCGGGTCGGCTGTCAAACCTGAAGGGTGGTCAAGCACAAAAGGTGTCAAAAGTCGCTTCATCTTCCCTCAAGATTGAAAACTCTTGATACTAGGCTGACATCACTGTTCAGGTATGTGCGAGGTATTGAGATGGGGAGTATGGATGTATAGATGGGATGTATATATATATTATACATATGGGCCCTTGTAATGATGGATGGATGCATGTATGTATTGAATATGCATCGATCATATAAATTCTTGATACTAGGCTGACGTCACTCTTCAGTCTCACAAACTCGGTCTGCTTTGGATTTTTGACCGTTTGGAGTTGGTTGATGGACTTGATGTTGATGAGAAATTGTTGATTTGATGGCTGAGAGTCGGAAGGGGCGATGCTAGATTGTTGATTTGTTGATTCCGTAGGCTATCCATACTATTTCTCTTCTTTGAGAAGAATTGTTCTGATTGTTGATTGAATTCGCGAGTTGATCATCGAGGTTGAAAGGAGAGCGGTAGATGGTGATGAGGAGACGGTGCTGAAATCTTCCCTTCCTGTTGATCCTCTTGTTGAGCGCTCTTTCTTGATTCTATGGGTGGTGGTGCATGGCCGTTCATAGATCTAGGATGATGCTCTGATGGTCCGTGTTGACTGGGAAGGGTGGGGTGAGATTGGCCTCGATGCTTTTGAACGTGTGGGCTCCAATCCAGATTTGGTCTGGTGTTGTGGCGGTTTGGTTGTGGTGAATGAAGGTTGGCGGGGTTGTGAGACGGGCAAAGTTGCATGATCTTACTCAGCACCTTCGCTTCATTCACAGTTCACCTGATTTGTTTATTGTGAATGTGGAAATGTGCTGAGTCAATCAACATATTTATATGTCAGGTGAGTTTCGTTATGACTTTCACGTGATCCTGACCAATCAAATTTTCCATGACCACCACGGAACCGGCTTCTATTACAGTGACTCATTAATGATTACCGCTTTCTTTGGTGGTGTGGCTCTGGTAGCCGCTGGGTCGGTTTCCTTGGCCTTGTCCGTAGCCAGCTTTCTGATCTCGAAGTTGAAGAAAGCTCGGGTTAAATTGAAGAATTTAGCTGGTGGTAGTGAGTTTCGCCTATCGATCCTTTAGTCGCTGGGTATTTCAG
>QEAN01000346.1:0-23147 GCA_006535955.1 Synchytrium endobioticum | reverse complement strand
TTGTCTCCTAACTTTGAACCACGGAAGAGTATATGGATTAGTGACCCTTCTGGGAATGAACTGCAGCAAAGAACCCTGCGCGGCAATCGTCCCTGCTGTACCATATGTAATAGAGTTTTCTAACCCATCATCCAGCGACAAACGATCGCTTTGACACAAAATTGTCTCCAAGATGTCACGAGGCGTTAATCTAAACAACAAAGTAGCTTTGGTCATTGGTGCTAACGGTATCACTGGTACCCATATCATTGAGCATTTGTTGGCTCAAGCTGAGGACTCTTGGGCGAAAATCATTGGCACATCTAGAAAATCGTCTAATCAGGTACGTCATGTGCATGCATTAACGAACCCTTTGCCATAATACTCCTAAACACCTGTTACAGACATGGCTCAATCAGGACTTGGGCTTGAAAAATGACCAAATCACTGCAATGGGGGAGGGCAAAGGCCGTTTGGGTTGGATCTCAGTTGATCTCGTTGAGGAGAGTCTGGATAGTATTGTCCAAAAGTTCAAAGAAGGTGGTGTCGAAGACGTCACTCATGTCTTCTATTGTGCATGTATGCCTTCCATACGCTTCGACGGCCTTGCTACGGTGCTCACTGTTCTGTGCGCTAAGACGTCACGAGGTGTTAATCTAAACGACAAAGTCGTCATTTGTGCTAACGGTATCACTGGTACCCATATCATTGAGCAACGACCTTCATGGGAATGGTCAATTGAGGAAGCGTATGACCACGCGTGTTCTGAGTTTGTCAAGAACAGGCGAGCTACCATGTAGATGCATAACTCTTAAAATGAAACGAATGTTTTCATTTCATGTGCAAATATAGCGTATGACAAGAATAATCCGTGTCTAAACAAACTATAAAAGCACATATCTTCCTGATTATCTAATACGGCGAGTAGTAACCTCTGCGGCCCCTATTTTCGATGTTGCAAGTTAGTTTTCAATTGGAGACGTACTAACGTCTTTTCAAACAAACACACCGATATGCAGAACGTCCACGGAAGCCACTTTGATAACCACCGCGATAAGCACCACGCCCTCTTGGCGTAAATCCGCCTCGTCCACGACCACGCATGCCGGGGACGTTGGTTCGTTTGGGAATGACCTGATATTAGTGACTTGGCTGTTACCTCACCGACTCAGCATTTGTTGACAATATGTCGGCGAAACCTTCACCTTAAGTATTCTTCCTTTGAACATAGTCTCATTTTGCACCAAAGCGTTTGCTACTGAGGCGGCATCGGCAAATTCAACATATGCAAAGCTGCGTTATGTGAAAGCAGGATTAGAGGCAGTTGTTTACGAAAATAGTTCTTATAAACTCAGTAGGTACCCACCCTTTTGGCTGACCCGTCCATTTGTCACACACAATCGTGACACGATTAATCGTACCAGCAGACTGGAAATGGGCCTGTAGTTCTTCCGGCGTTGTGCTGAAATCCACCTACGGTAATATTTGTTTTTTTTTCTTGTTGGTAAACTATTTAACATCGTCAAACTCAACGTCTGACCGTTACATTGTTAAGGAAGATTGAACGCGCATCGACTTCCTCCTTGTTAGCTATTTTCTCATAGAAGTGCGTAAGCATTTGGTTCGTGCAAACATGACGTTTTCGACAAATGTGGACTTGCCATCACCAGACGCAGATGAAGTAGCCTTCTCCACCTCCATCTGCAATTCTCGCAGTTTTGAGGCTTCAGCTTCCATTTGTTCCAGTCGTTTCTTCATCGCATCCAGTTCATTCTAGCGGCACGTTGAACGTGAGGATCTTGAGATGGTCGTTTGTGCTTCTTACTTCAACGCTGCCATCGGCACCATCATCACCAGTTAAGAGATCATCATCTCCCAATAACTCATCGTCGGCCCTACCAAAAGCACACTAACGGTCAGACACTCACATTGCTCGATCCAACACAATTTGATGTTACTTACATGTCTAATTCAAGCTAATAGCGGCAGAGCAGCAGCGACTAGATACCACAAACAACGACTAATAGCACTGATATATAAGAATCAGCAGCAACCCCTCCTTTTACAGATTCTCGTATCTTTTTTTTTGTGCTTTGGGGGTTGTAGTATTTGATGTCAATCTTTTGCTCATAGTCTCAATACAACGGCCGACTTTCACTCTGCTCATCTTCTCAGAGCGTGCCTCTTACTTATATTTTGTTACTCTTTTGTCCCAATATCCCTCCTCGTCGACTTTTTAGTAACGACGTAACTTGCAACATTCAATGAAACCAAGGGCAGGAAGCGACAGAGTCGCTTCGCATCAAATACGTGCACAAATATATTCAGAACGTTTCGTCACATCAACATAACTGCCAAATACTACTACTGCCACTTCTACATGATGCATACAAGATATGAGTGTTGAGATTGTGGTCCTGCACGTTCGTACCTATCTATCCCCCCCTGCTTAATCCCAAGCACTGGTTTCTTGTGCAACACCCCATTCGGCGGTAGCAGCGCCACCCCATTCGGCAGCTGGGGCTCCTGTGGGTATGGCAGCAGCAGCAGGAGTGGCGGAGTCACCCCACTATTGAATGGTGTTGTTAGTTCTCACCTGAGCTACTCAATCTCATCGGTTTTCTACGCGTTGCCCAAAAAGAGTCCATATCGATGCAATGGTAATTCCAACTCACCTCGATGGTAGCATCTGGAGCCTCGGCTCCCCATTCTCCCTGACCAGCACCACCAAAAGGTTCTGGAGCACCATAAGGAGTAGTGCTAGGTACTACAGCCTTCTCTTCCTCCTTTTCAGCTTCTTCAGGATCACGATAGAAGAACATATCAACCATGATATTCCATGGAGTTTGACGAGATACGGTACCGCGTAATCGCAATACTTCACGAGCCAACATCCAATAAGCTAAACCGATAGCATGCTTATTCTTGTTGTTGGTTGGAATGGCTACATCGATATACTGTAATGGCGAATCAGAATCACAGAGAGCGATGACTGGTATGTTTACATATGATGCTTCCTTTACGGGTTGATGATCGGTACGTGGATCAGTCACGATAATAAGACGTGGTTCTTTGAATGATCTGGTAATGTAATTGGTGAAAGTACCGGGAGTGAATCGACCTGCTATGGCTTGAGCACCTGTGTATTGAGCGAACTTGAGGGCAGCACGTTGACCATAGGGGCGAGCTGATATGACACAGACGTCCTGTGGATTTTCGACGGCGGCAATGATACGTGCAGCAAAGACGAGTTTTTCAAAAGTCTTGCCAATGTTGACGATATGTATACCTATACTTAGCATGAAATAAGGCCAAAAGTAATCAGGCTGATGAAGAGCAATTAGGAGTACCGTCAGCTCGTCTTTTCCAGATGTAAGGTTGCATTTGATGGTCCACATTCTTGGTACCGATGTGAGTTTGGGCAGCCAGCATCATCTGGATGTCCTGCGGGGTTGGAGCGAGGATGGCTGGCGTCTTGGACATGGCGATTCGTCTATTTATGGTAGATGATTCGTGTTGGCAAGTTGAGGTTTCGAAGACAATTTCATCCAACGAAGCATCGCAGCTATGACGAGCCACTGCAACAAATATATACCAATATGAATTATGGGTCGACGAGGTAAATAACGTCCGTAAATACGTCTAAATTGATGCAGTGAAGCGTCAGTCAAAGTGCTTCCAGTCAAAACATTCAACACGATGATGGTTTGACGACCGGTCAACCAATTCACGCATTCTGGACAGATTCGTGACTATATTCGTTCATGGCAATCATGGATACGAAGTTTGTATCTCTCCGATGTACTTACCAGCCAATGGATGGATTGGATGTTTGGGATGCGCGAGGTGTGTGGGGAGAGGGGAAGATACGACCACATCATCGTAAGCTAATTGACACACTCGGCAGAGCGAAACAACAGCGTAACGAGTAAGCACGGACTCGGATGATGTTGATTCTGCTAAACGATCCTATCCAGCACGAATGACCACCGTGAGTCTGCGATCGGTCAGAGCTTCGTCGTTCATAGCTAATCACTATACCTCATCGCATTCTAGCTTCAAAGCAAAGAGAAGCAGCTGGTAGACATATCATGTCGGGCAGCTGATGCTTTTGTAACCAAGTATTATGAGATGTTTGACCAGAATCGCAATGTGAGATGGCACATCTCGGGATCAACATCTGTTCAACATTTTCTAACCGTTGCCACGAACAGGCATTGAATTCAACATTGTATCGGGAGACGACAGCTATACTATGGAATGGTCAAGCATTCCAAGGAGGCAGTCAGTTTGCCGTTGAGTAGCTGGGAGTTGCCACAGAAACCAGATACCAGCGTGTCGGTCAACACTGACATTCAACCATGGTAGGCATTTTATAATACTCTACCATCATCCGTCCATGAAATCGGCACGTATGATTCGCATGCCCTATTTGGTGCGGACAGTGTAGTAAATTTTGTTCAAATTGCAATACCTTACAGACATATGACCGTAGCCGATAAGAACAATGTCCAACAGTATCTGGAATCAAACAAAAAGTGGGACATCATCATACACGTATCAGGTGCGGAGATGGATCTATTACACCTGTCGACGCACGTGCTCTTCCCTGACAACCAAAGTAACTTGATTAGGGTGGGTCAAGTACGCCGACAGGGAGTTCACACCTTTCTCTCAGACATTCATTCTGACGCCAGATCCTGACCCAACAAAGAACGTGTACATAGTAGGAACAGATCTATATAGAATAATTTAAGTATTTTCTGAGTGACATTTATGGGTGATAAATAACCGAGGTTCATGACCATGAATGCGGCCTATTGGGGGCGGAGCAATAGTCACATGGCACTATTAAAGCTGAATGCCTACAACTAAATTTCCGTTTCCAGGTTCGTAAATCATAGTGCAGCGAAGAACAGTGTAATCATTTTGGCCACGTGGTCAGAGCGCATGCAAAAAACAAACGTGAAGTTCGATTGAGGTTGTTCGTGATAGAATTCCATTGCCCCGACATAACGTAGACGGTCATCATAATGGGATGCTGCATCCATCACAATTTTTCACCTCCGATAATGGTCTAGTCGTCACATTTTGACATTCACGGAAACAACCAATCTCAATGAAAGAATGTCAATAAGAGACCGCAAAGGCGGTTCTTGGAGCAGTTTCGGAGCTGCCCTGGGCTTAACAGGTCTGCTGCAAATCAATGGTTCATCTATTTATGTCACTGAACACTCAATGACCTGGGACTTTTGGGTTGATACCAAACCCCAATCGCTGATTCGTTACATCCTTAGATTTAGAAGCCAATACAGTCGATAATGATGGATATAGCTCTCCTGAAAGTAGTCAAAACGATTCGAATCCGTACGGTCTGGCTATTGGCGATGAGGTGCCAGTGGTAAGTTGTCATGACCCTAGCACGGTCAGGAGAGACGTCAGGACGAGACGAATTAATGCTTCCTCATACGATTATCCTCAATTGAGACATTAGTCGTAACTGTCATTACTTCCGTTAGGTGACATGTAACGCATGTTCAAGACCTGTGTTGCAAACCTCACTTTTGGCACATTTGGGTATGACCAATCGAAGATGAGTATCAACGTATGGGCGACTGTACTGACAAAGTTTTTGCCACGGTATGGTTTAGAAATCTGTCCTGGTGTTGAAGCCCATTTGTCCAAGAAAATAATGTCAGGCAAGACGCCGTGCCTTTCTTCCACGACTTGGCGCTTTCATCAACCTTGGATTTGTAGAGCATGGTACTTTAGAACATGAATTACCAGCCCCTATGACACCATCGGATCCTTTCAAGCCTGAGAAATCGAAGGGTAGGCCACTGTACGATCATCAATGCCATCATTGAGGCAATAGATCTATATATAACTGTATTCTTCTCGTAGGCAAAGGAATCAACTTGGATGAACGTTGTGGCGTCACGGTGGATGGACTAACCTGCACGAGAGCAATCACTTGCAAAAAACATTCAGTCGTTGCGAAACGAGGAGTTCATGGAAGAAGCAAGCCGTATGATGTGCTTGCCCTCCGCTTTCAGAATTCTCATCAGTTCAAAGCTACCAGTGCTGGCAAAGTCAAAACAGGTATGTGCCGGGATTTTGACATATGTCTCAAAGTATGTACTCATCAGCTTTGGCTTGTACGGCAGCTCCTTCCAAAGTTCAACGTCCAACGAATGCTATACCCGACATGGTGACGAGTGAAGATGAAACCCAGTATATTTTTGACGCTATCCGGTATCACACACCACAACCAATCGCTACATCTAACTATTTCAAACTAAGACGATGAATCAGTAAATAGCATTGTGTGTGAAGTACTTGCACCACATCACTAATGCCGCATTGCCTGTGTATTGCATGCGGCCTTGTTATTGTAAATATTAGAATTGACGTTGTTGGAATTTACCAATGCCCATTGACGAAGATAAATGCGAAATTCAGAGGCAATTACATTTCGGTGCTCAAACGCTCGGTATTCTTGAACAAAACCTCTGGTTGCAGATATCTGCGTAGCTGTACAAGTTGGCGGCATGATCAGGCTTTGACAACCAACCAGGGCATACTACCACGACGACATATCTGTGATATATACAATGTTGAGTTCCAACTGCCTTAATTTTCTTGCGAATTCTCAGCGAAATCAATGAGCTTCCTTCCTCATTCATTGCAATACCTTCCATGCAAGTCGCAATGCCAACGCTGTGACATCGATTTTTTCATTGTAGTGTAAGATCTTGCGGTGGAGATTCAACCAGACCTAAAAGCTAGGACCTGAAACAGTTTCTCTCTCTGCATTCTGATAGTGAGCAACTATAGTTTTTGTCGTGACTTCAGTTGTGAAGTAATCATGACGAACATCAGAGCAGCTACCGTAAGCACGGCATCCATGCTGATAGCGTTCCATTGCAGATCCTACTCACCTGAAGATACAAAACTCTAGGTGGAGGACCTCCTGGGAATGCAGAATTGCAATCTTATGAATCTCCCCGAAAACTATCAAATGAAATACTACATCTATCACGCATTATCATGGCCACAATTGTCGTACGTTGCGGAAGATCACAAGGGCCGAATAGTTGGATATGTGTTGGCAAAAATGTATGGAACATCAATGATAACAGGCGGAGCCCCCGCTCATGTATGATTATTATCATAGGGAAGAGGATCCAGGCGAAGTGCCTCATGGTCATATCACCAGTTTATCTGTCATGAGGAACTGGCGGCGTTTAGGCATTGCGGAGAAGTTGATGAAGCAGTCACGTAAGGTTGGATGGCATATTTTGAATCACCGCTGACACGATAACAGGCCAATAGAGCTAGCCATGGTTGAAGTTTTCAATGCTCAGTATGTCTCTCTACATGTACGACAGAGCAATCGGGCGGCATTGCAACTATACCGAGATACGCTGGGCTTCACGTAAGTTGACCGTGCTTTCACGTATTGTACTGACGCTTTGTGCCTAACAGGGTTCATGAAGTCGAGAAGAAGTATTACGCTGATGGTGAAGATGCGTATGCTATGAGACGAACGTTTGCAAAACAGGCGGACAAAGAGTCTTCGAGCACCGAGGAGAAGTCTGAAAGTTTGTCGAAATCATTGTCAACGTCCCATTAGTTTTGTAGTGTATGTAGTCATGTGTAGCCAACAGTATACATATTATGGCATACCAATCGACATTACATTCGCATGGGCGTGATTTGAGCATGTTCATTGTCCTTTTGTGAATCCGTTCATCTTGATGGGGAACATAAACACCGACTTGGCATTAGGGAATTAAGACAATCTCCGTGACTTTACCGACTGTAGACAATTATGAGGTACTTTAGGAGCTTCGGTTCATGCAATTGAAAGTCGGTGCGGCTTGAACTCCAAACTTACCATCTCTGCTGCGAATTAGTGCTCTTGCAGGGAAAGCCAAGAATGAATTGACTCAAGACGAGTGTATGTTCTCAATTAAATCTATCGATGCATCAGCCAGTGTCCCCTTTGTCACTTGCTACCATGCCAGTATATCACATAACTTGACATCAATCGAACCATAGTGAAGAAGTTAGAAGAAGAAGAATTCAATACAGGACCGTTATCAGTATTGAATAATTCAGTCAAGAACAACACTCAAATTCTTATTCAATGTCGGAATAATCGCAAACTGTTGGCCCGTGTGAAGGCATTGTGAGTCGGACCTGAACAAGCTTGGCGAGTTGTGACGACACAGTGTATTTACCAATTATAACAACTCGCACAATAGTGATAGACATTGTAACATGGTATTAGAAAACGTTAAGGAGGTTCGTAGTCGTGTCTCTTCAGTGGATGTGATAGACGAATCAACTTAAGGGGCATCCAACTTAGATGTGGACTGAAGTACCAAAAACTGGAAAGGGAGTCAAGAAGGCAAAGCCAGTCAATAAGGACCGTTTCATCAGTAAAATGTTTCTGAGAGGAGACTCAGTCATATTAGTATTGGTAGGTGCTGTTCTAGTCCATATAACTAGTAATCGAAGATCTGATGTGTTCCAACATAGCGTAACATTGTATAAAGTTATTTGCATTCTTGCCCATAGCCAGTTATCTCTCTTTGTATTGTCTCCGCATGTTTCAATACACTGTATAACTTAACCCGAGAAGGGCGCCTCTGTGGGGTTCAGCAGGTACATCACGTCCAACATGGCCAGGCAGCCGTAGTCAGAGCCAGGTGTGCCAGGAAAGCATTTTATGGACTTGTACTTGGTCCGATCGGTTGGGCTGAGCAGACCGCACCGTATGTAGAACTGCAAGATACAGGCCGTGCTGGCCGTAGCGACGTAGCATACACGGGTCCTGATATAAAAAGACAAAAAGTTGGACCCATGGAGCCAAATGCGGTCATGCGGTTCGTTCTCAGCTCCAAACTTCCGCCAAACTTGAAGCAATGACGGAACGACCACCCAACTAACATCTGTATATAGTCGACGTGGAGAAGCGGATCCAGAGCGCTGACAGGGTCACAGGTACATTTTCTGCCAGTATTCCGAGCATTTTCTCATGGTTATATCATGGAAGCTGGCATGTCACGATACCGATGCTCTTGAATTCACTGACAAAATCAACAAAATGTGTGATAGGCCCGCTCCTTCATATCATCAATTCATCATTGAACGCTCTACATAATATTTCACCATCTCGTCAAAGCATACTCTCTGCATACACCTTATTACTCGAACATCATCAATCAACCTCAACTCCCTCCACCCCATTAACACTATTTGCAATCTGTCTCGAAACAATTAGAAGCATCCTTGCTTCACCATTCGTTGATCAATCCATTGTATATATCCATTGCATTTATAAATCAGCGTAATAACATGGCTGGGTACGTTATCGCTGATTGTCATCTACGCACTTACTACGACCTCGTCGTCAGCTTGTACTGACTGGCTTCATCACACTGCAACATAGTGATAATCTACGGACTGGGCAGGACGGTGTGCTGGACGCACAAATGGTTTCAGGCATCGCTTTAACAGCGTTGCTGCAGGATATAGGATACACCAGTTGCATGTCCCCCAACATCTTACTAAAACTATTAGAACAAATCGGTATAACTCGATCTAATGCCAGCGCTAGGCTGAAAGAAGAAGAACTGGCTCGAGTGCTCGGTATGATGGCTCGAACTCATACTGGGTTGATTCCAAATCCAGCTTTCCAACATATAACACCTGCCTTGTTTGAACGGATTGATCCCGAAGAGTTGAAGAGGAAGCAAACTTGGGATGCTGAAGTATTGATGGCAATTGTACTCGACTTGGTATGTTGATTAGTGAAAGCGATGTTTGTTGCCGATACAAGAGGCTTATTATGTCTTTGAATAGAAACCAAATCTGGATTGGTATTCTATTATGAGGAACCTGGATCATCCAGATTTTATGTTATTTGATGCTGCAGGTTTTAGCCTCGTGCTAAATGCTGTGAAAGTTGGAATACCCGTACGTTTTGTGCCCAGAGAGACCTTTGTCTTTCGTTTCTGAGTTCTTTGCCATGAAGTGACTTTGCACTGCAACCTAGAATTTGTTCCAATTTCCAATCAATGCATTCTTTGGAAGATGGAGAAACATCAAAGGTCAACTGAGTTTCTTGAAGCAAGCCATACAGCATAGACCGGAGCTATTCGTAGTCACCCAGAGCTTAGGGCGTCGAGTCATTGACACACCCACTATGACCTCGCTTGTAAATCAACCTTGGAATTCTCTAGACCTTTTAGAAACACTTTTAGCATTATCAGAGTCGGAAATGTACGAAGAAGTCGAGAGGATATTCGATTTCGCGTCCCAGCAAGCGCCAGAAGTAATTTTGTTAGGTTTAGCGGAATTAAAACCGCCATGGACGCCGTTACAAAAGGATTTAGTCCTGAATCTAGTAATGAGCTTTTTGAGTGGTGGTCATTCGAATTCTGTATTCGTCCTGTCAAAGTTATGGCAGGTTTCAGACTCGTCTGTGATTACGGGTCTACAACGCATGTATGTGGCTGATCCGACCACCTTATCTCGTATACTGGATGTGGCTCAAGACATCAAGGTAATGCATTTGTGTTCAAGCTGTGCTTGCTCTGTCGATCATATGCTTATCGGTTTAAATCCGCAGGCATTGCCGCAAATACTGGAATCCAAGCCGTACTCATTTTCAATCGACTTGGCGGCTTTAGCATCTCGTAGAGATTATCTGAACCTCGAAAAGTGGCTGACAGATCACATACGAGACGAAGGTGACGTGTTTATAAAATCTTGTGTAGACTTCTTATATGAGAAGGTGCTACGACAGGACAACTTTAGCGTGCAACAATCCGTTCCTTTATCTCAAGACACCGTTTCCATCTTCCTTCGAATATTGCAAAACCACATGAAGTAAGTTCCTGCGAAGAATGGCCCGTGGTGCGCTGCATAATAACGAATAGTGACTGACGAAGCATTAAATTTTGCTAGTGCAATGCCAGCCGATACTGAAGAAAGATGGAAAGAAATAATGACCGCGTTTGCTAGAACACCTCATATGATGAATATGGCAGCCACTACCAATGCTGATGGTGAAGATGGCGGTATGAGAGAAGGGGGATCCTTCTCTGCTGATGTGGAAGAAGAAGTCAATGCTTATTACGAAAGAATTTATCAGGGTGAAATATCGATACCTCAAATAGTAGAACTGTTACAACGTCTCAAGGCATCACCGAATCAGAGAGAACAGGACATTTATAGCTGTATCATCCACAACCTGTTTGATGAGTATAAATTCTTCCCCAGATATCCAGACAATTACCTGGCAATCACCAGTATGTTATTCGGTGCTCTGATCCAACATCAAATAGTCAGTTATATGCCTTTGGGAATAGCTTTAAGGTACGTTTTAGACGCTCTTCGACAACCTGTAGGATCAAAATTATTTAGGTTTGGTATACAAGCATTATCACAATTCCAAGCAAGACTCTCTGAATGGCCGCAGTACTGCACCCATCTTCTGCAGATACCACATCTAGTACAAGTTCATCCGGAGATAGTTCAGTATATACGTAGTTTGCAGGAAAATCAAGCTGCTGGTACAGCAACCACCGCCTCAGAACCTGTTGCCGCTATCGGTGCTGGTCCTTCCAGTGTTTCGGAAAGCCTTACATCGCTTTCGTCCAGTGTCTTCACAGCACTCAAAGTAGATACTTTGATAAATATCTCTCTAGTCGAACCATCAGAAGTACCCGATGAAGTAGTACAGGACAAGATTCTCTTTATTATAAATAACATTTCACCAGCAAATCTTGAAGCGAAGATACGGGAAATACGTGAGATCATGAGAGAGGAGCATCATAAATGGTTTAGCAACTATATAGTAGAGAAACGTGTTAGCATAGAGCCCAACTTCCATTCTCTGTATATTTCCTTCTTGGACGCACTTGAATCGCCGGTTCTATACCGTTTTCTACTGATAGAAACATTTCTGAGTATTCGAAACTTGCTCAACTCTGAAAAAACGGTTACGTCATCACAAGAGAGAACGCTGCTGAAGAATCTTGGGACTTGGTTGGGCTTCATTACTCTGGCTAAAAACAAGCCCATCAAGCATAAACATCTTTCATTCAAAGTAGGTCCAACTGTATCCAAGTCTAAACCTTTTTACCGAGATCGACCAAATAGGATCTACTGGTCGAAGGATTTGAACACAACAGACTCATCGTAGTCATACCATTTGTCTGTAAAGTCTTGGAGCAGGCCAACCACAGTAAAGTCTTTAAGCCTCCGAATCCCTGGTTGATGGCTATCATGAAGTTGCTAGCCGAACTGTATCATTTTGCAGATCTGAAGCTTAATCTCAAGTTTGAAATTGAAGTTCTTTGTAAAAACATCAAGTTAGATGTCAAGGGTGAATGATGCTTATACCGTTGCTTCGCTCTCGGATCGTGGCTGACGCAAAGGCACCATCTTCGTATAGAGATACAACCCACGACAATATTGAGGAACAGGCCTCCAAAAGAAACAGCCCCCGCTATACGCGAATTGGATCGAGGTTCTGCCAATGCAGTTGCCGCACTCGGTTCAGCAGGTGCACCAGCACATGGAATGTCTCAATCCACCCCTGGTGTGGCAGGTGCGTATCTTCGTCGTTGGTTTTGGCAGAGAGAGGCGGAGACACTCTAAGAATTCTGAATTTTAGACAAAGTACTGGCCTACAATCTTGCTGCTGAGTTGATAATAAACCCAAACCTGCCATTGTTTGCGACTCAACCCGGTTTGAAAAGATTTATTCATATAGCTATCGAGCGGGCCATACGAGAAATCATCGTACCTGTAGTCGAACGGAGCGTCACAATTGCAGCGATTGCTACCAAAGAACTCATCATCAAGGACTTTGCGCTAGAGCCAAATGAAGAGAAAATGAGAAAAGCTGCGCATCTGATGGTTCAAAGCCTAGCTGGTTAGTAGCCCTACAAGTATCAGCGGTCACGCACTGTTGACTAACTAACTTTTACTGACACATCACCAGGGAGCCTTGCAGCAGTGACTTGCCGTGAACCATTAAGACTGAGTATGGTTGCAAACACTAAGGGTCTTTTGTTGCAAAATGGATTTACAGAGGTATGTGAGCTTTGTATGCTGTGAAAGAGAACCACTGACTTTTTTCTTGATTCAGCAAACCTTGCCAGAACAAGCTATATTTGTAATCGTAAACGACAACATGGATCTGGCTTGCTCAATCATCGAACGAACCGCTGCGGAGAAGGCTCTTCCTGAAGTTGATGAGGGACTCAGGGAGTCATACATCGGGCGGAGGAAGCATCGTGAGGTGAGTTCTATTCGGTTGTTTTGTCATCCTCCCTTCATGATAGACTCTGACTGATCCACGAACTATAGCGAACCGGTGCTCCATACTACGATATGTCTGTGTATGCAGCTTCGCGATATCCATCCACCTTACCTGAGACATTGAGATTAAAAGCCGGTGGTTTGACAATGCAACAACTGCGAGTTTATGAAGACTTCGCACGCATGTCTAGAATAATGCAAGTGGGCAGCAATATTCAAGATGCAGCAGACCGTCAACATTCTGCTGTCACAGGGCACGTGGAGATGGTTCGACGTGAAGCGCGACCAGAAGTTATGCCACCAACCTACGGAACCCCCCTCCCGCCATATGAAGAAACCCCCGTTCTTTTAACGACACAACAAGTTTTCGAAAAGTTCAATGCCTCAATCATTGAACTGGAAAAGTTTGCGGGGAGTCAATCAGTTGCTATGACTTTAGCAAGTCTTCCTCCACAACATGAATTAAGAACAGCATTGAAGGCGGTGCCCTCACTTGTAACGCAAGCCTATCAGAGAGAAGAGGCGGCTTTGCTCTTCTCACAAAGGGTTGTACAATTGTTGTACAAGACAGAATCCAACTTGGCTCGTGAGATGTACATTGTGTTACTAGAACGCCTCTTTGAACTGTCGAAGACGGCAGCGAAAGAGGTCAATGCCTGGTTGTTGTATGCCGATGAAGAAGTATGTGCATCTGATTCTTGATCTGTAGTGACGGCACTAATTCTGGACTGTAGCGCAAGTACAATGTACCAGTAACTGCAGCCCTCATCAGGTCCCACCTGGTGAATGTGCCAGAAATGGATATGCAACTGGCTCGATTGATGGATATTGGCCGAACAAGCGTAGTAGAATTCACGGCGTGGTTGATAAAGAAATGTGTCTTGGAGGAACCTCCGATTTCATCCCAGAACGATTTTTTCAACTCTATCGAAATCTTGACCAAAATAGCATCGAGGGGGAAAGCTCCGGATATGTACGTTGTCAGCGCCTTGGAAAAGAGGAATTGTCTGACAAACCATATTGTAACTTCTATAGTGTAAATCAAGTATTACAGGAAGTGAGATTAAGATCATCCGCCATAGCCATCAGAGATTTAATGGGCAAAGATAATGAGAGCTCCGGTGTTCGTGATCAGTTGGCTTCCTTGTTCACTGAATGGGTTCGACTGTACCACCATCCAGCGTCGAATGAGAAATCGCACTTGCGATTCATCACTCAGGTTAGGCTGATCGCTTGGCAATGAACGAGATGAGGCGACTGACAGGCCAACCCTCGCATAGTTACAACAACAAGGTGTATTGAAGACGGAAGATGTCTCATCATTGTTTTTCAGGGTCTGCACTGAGCTGAGTGTGGAAGCTTACATGAAAGCTCCAGCCGGTACTCCATCAGTCGTAGCGTTCCAAGCAGTTGATGCCTTCGCTCGACTGATAGTGCTGGTGGTCCGTCACTATAATGACCTAAGTGCCCAGAATGTCAACTACGCCAAACTGACTTTGACAACCAAGATTTTATCCATAACCGTATTGGTCTTGGTACACTCGCACGAGCAGAGAAAGACCACTTTCAATCAACGACCGTTCTTCCGGCTGTTGTCCTCCTTGTTGAATGACCTCCACTCGTTTGAGCCTCATCTGCAGCCTATCTACTTCCAAATCCTCTCCTACCTCAGGTATATTGCGACTCGAGCTTAGTTTTTGAGCGCTTGAAATGCTCATGGCTTCTCTTCACATAAATAGTAACACGTTCCATACTCTGCAGCCATCCTTCCTCCCAGGTTTCACCTTTTCATGGCTCCAATTGGTGTCACATCGATTCTTCATGCCAAAACTCTTGCTGGCTGAAAATCAGAAAGTGAGTTCAGTGCTCTCTGTCTATGGCGCTGCTTTGTTATTGTCTGATCGTCTCGCTCCTTAGGGTTGGCCATTTTTCCAACGGTTACTAGTAGACCTCTTCAAGTTCTTGGCACCATTTCTGCGTCAGTCCGAGCTGACTGACACGGTTCGACTACTATACAAAGGAACCATCAGGGTTTTGCTCGTATTGTTGCATGACTTTCCAGAATTCCTCTGTGACTATCACTTTAGTTTTGTAGATGTGATTCCACATTCATGCACACAATTACGTAACTTGATATTGAGTGCCTTCCCACGTAACATGAGGCTGCCAGATCCATTTACGCCCAACTTGAAGGTGGATTTATTGCCAGAAATCAACCAAGCTCCACACGTCTTGTCCGATTATACTTCGGCCATGATGGTAAATAATCTCAAGACGGATACTGATAGTTATCTACGTAATCGAGCTCCGGCGGCACTGTTGAGTGATATTGCCGGCCGGCTTATGGCGGCCCCGGGTACCCTCGTAGATGGTTCAAGGTATCTTATATCTACCATCAACTCATTGGTATTGTATGTTGGTATTCAAGCTATAGCCCAGAGTAAGTCAGCACAAAGCGGCCCCCCTGCTGTAACACATGGAGCGTCTATGGATATTTTCAAGCACCTTGTGTCAGACCTTGACGTTGAAGGTACACTACAGTCACCTTTTTTTCTCTGCTGCTGCGGGCTCATGACACAGCCACTGTCCTTACTAGGTCGCTATCTATTCTTGAGTGGGATTGCCAACCAATTGAGATATCCAAACAGTCATACACACTACTTTAGCAATGTGCTTTTATATCTCTTCCTTGAAGCTGACCAAGAAATAGTGCAAGAACAGATTACTCGGTGAGTATGATCGATGGCGATGTACGACGTAGTAATGATGGCTGAATACATGCTATACCATAGTGTATTGATTGAACGGCTAATTGTAAACCGACCTCATCCTTATGGGTTGCTCATTACCTTTATTGAGCTTATTCGTAATCCTCGATACGGTTTCTGGAATCATACCAACTTTATTCAATGTGCTCCAGGTACGTGTATAGTATTGTATGGGAGAGAACATACCGTTGTGAAGCGACTTTAATGAAAAGAATGAGCTAACTGGGAGTCACGGCAATTGCTTAGAAATTGATCGATTATTCACGAATGTAGCCAAGTCACTTGCTACTCAATCGTAAGTCAGAATACTAGGCAAAATCTATTCGAGCTAGATTCTTGTATACTGGTCATTATCTCATCATTCTCGTCTATATCGTGTTGTAAGTAGTATGTAGTATTTGCACTATGTAAGAGAGTCTAACCTGTACTTTATTGTTTTGAGTTTCTATTACACTAAGAACTATAGTTTTATTGCAATGTCATGTCGGGAACACGTGGGAGACGTTGCGCGTGGAGATACGAGTACGCAATAAGGACGCCAGGGTCATGTCACAGGTGTGACCGGTATGTTATCACATTATAACATCACCGATCGCTGTCCGGTCGGTTGGACTCTATGACGTCGTCCTTCTGTTACAATCGTTCGAAGGCTTGCACCTTGAGTCAAAGATTGATAATGAGTGAGTTTGATATTATAAACAGTATGTAGATATATACAAATATGATGTCTTCCCCCTTCTTGAGTCAAAGATTGATAATGAGTGAGTTTGAGTTTTAGAAATTACAGAAAGATTATTCCTCAAACTCATCCTTTGACGCAAGTCACCCCCTGTAAGTCAACAATATACTAGACAGCATCAGGTGATCCTGATGCAACTGACACGATCGTGTCACCTTCGGGTCGGCTGTCAAACTTGAAGGGTGGTCAAGCACAAAAGGGGTCAAGAGTCACTTCATTTTCCCTCAAGATTGATAACTCTTGATACTAGGCTGACATCACCCTTCAGTCTCACAGGTTAGTGTTGTCATATATTTGGATATCATTGTGAGGATGCAGTATTGAGTGCATCCCTACTGAGAAAGATCAAATCTCTCATACGGTGGAGATACTTACGGTAAATGTTTCTCCCATCTAGTCTGTTCACGACGATCAAAACCTAGTCGACAAATCATATTCATGAGTCAATTTACCTGACCCTATTGTAAACGATGCAGTGTTAGCAACGAAATAGCGGTTAGATGGGTACGCGTCCTCAGAGTCCTTAATATGTGATACTGTGGGGGTCGCTCTCGTTTAACTATAAGTTGTTCCAACGGCCCGACCTCTCCCATCATGTTTAGTTGCTAATATAATGCAACTATGATGGAATAGATGATCTCTATAGAACAGCATCCATGGAATTGATTCCACTTACGTAGGTCACTTTTTCGCGGGGTTTCACACCGCCTAGCGAGTCTTTCGACTCTTGCTTGGCCCACCCCGGGATGTACCACCTTCATCCGCCTACCGCTTCGTCTTGCTGTTTTGCTTTGTCCGCATCCCACCGCTTCCCCTTGTACTTTTTGGTGCTATAGTACGCACGCGCAATGTCATATGGCCGGACAAAGCGTTCGAGGAAGACAGGCCATGTTTCTTCGTCGGACTTGGTGCACACCCGTTCAGCTGTAGAGATAACTTCCGACTTATTGGCCTCCAGCCAATCTCTGTAGCGCCGTTCGGGTTCGGCGAGGCATTTGGTGGTAACGGCTAGATTACGTCGTTGATTTTGTCACAAGACTTTTGATTGATGATATTAGTAAGTAATAATACATCAGCAAGAGGTTTCAAATCTGAGGTGTTGACTTCAAACCCTTGCCCCTTTTATAGCTCTCAGAGCACATCATGTGAAGACACGACGTGTCAAGATGATTTTGACACGAATGTCAGTTTGTGACGGATTTGGGTGGTTGGGGTCGAAGGCCACTGCAACTGCAATACAGGTCGGCCCGGGATCCAAGGCTATCGCCCAGGCCGTTTGGTGACTCGATCGTAAGGATTTGTTGCTGACGATGTTGGGGAGAGGTTGGTATACCATCGTGCACCTTACGATCGGCCGGTGACGCTTTTTACTGGCAGTGTCGATCCGCAGCATGAACAGAACCAGGCCATTGGTGTTGAAGCCGGATGTGCGGGCGTAGTGGCGCTGGCTATTGTCCAGCACATATTTACTCTTGGCCAGGATTCCCGGCGGCAACAGGAAGATCCCGTCTTAAATGACGGCCTTTGGAGGAATTCCTCATAAAGGCAGCCCTTGTCGCTTTCTTTGTCGCTTTTGGACCGACACCAAGCCACCTCTCGCCCAGTCTTTTGGAAAGACCTACACGAATATGATGTGAGACACGGTTCTAGAAGACTGAAACAGAAATAGGTCAACAAGTAAAGAACAATGCTCACGGAATGTCAGAGAGTAAATCAAGTAAACACTCTTCGCTCATGGTTACATGTCCGTCACCAAAAAACGGGTGCGGAAGTATGGACCAGTGGTAGGGGCCTGGTATAGCAACCTATTTATTTCGTAGAACACCTGTACCGGGGGTGGAGGGTTTGGTGGGTCATTTTGCAGACTCATTCTCGGAAATACGAGCTGGACCCTCGTCTCGTTTTTCCGACTCCTTGGACTGATACTTGGACTGCATCAATGGGGCAAAGTTGGTTGTATAACACGTAAGGTATAGCAACCTATAGCTAATGAAAAGCTTCTCGGCGCCGTTTGGTGCGTTCCATTTCATATTGATCACTGTTATGTGACAGTTATGCCATCTAACGCTGCATTCTAGCCTATGTGCCTGTTCAACAACACAAGTCCAAACATCGCACAATAATGATTCTAGGCGACAGAGTATGTGTGTATCATGCATCTCATCAAACATTATATGTCACATCAACCTACATGCGGAAAACGGAAAGAGGTACATCGGCAGGGGAATGATTGATCCTAACCCCACCATAAATCAACAGCATATTATGACATCAGGTCGTGAGGTAAGCTGTGATGCCACTGGCTGGCACCGATTATTGTTCGCCGAATCCCTGAGTCTACGGAAGGCCATTGGACTGTTAGATAAACGGGATTCACAACAAGCAGACCCTTTGCTATTTACCTCTTCCACAGCCATAGTCAACTTCTGCTCCAGAGTTTCGAATGTCTTGTATTCTGGTAAATCAATACGATTGAAACAAGTGTGAGACTTTGGTAGACCACGCTCATCGCCAGCCTTTTCTATTGTGAACCTTCGTGGTCCATCTGCTCCCTGTAGATCCTTGAATCCTGTTGTTCATGCGGAGTGAGCCTTTGGATTGACACGATCACGCTGTTCTTTTCGGCCCACCTGATATTGGCACTCTAGATGTACCGGTAACAAATTGCAGGAGACGTGCTTTTTTCTCAGAGTCCCAACCGGTGACACACTAGGGCTTGTAATTGTGATCAACCTCCCATGCATTTCTCCTGGACACTGAATTGTAGCATAACGAGGCAATAAAGTATAAGACCGTTGACCCACCTTCCAGAACCATTTGACAACTTGATCATCCGCTGTATACGTCCTATAATCCGTATGTTTTTTCCAATCGTCTACATCCACTTCTGTAGTCCCAGCAATAAGAAGCTATCAAGAATGAGATGAGCAACATCTGACACGACGACAAACAGATTGCCGATAACCACCAAATGGAACACACCTCTAACTCCCTCTCGTCAAAGACAGATATGATTTCGAACGGAATGATTTCATGAAATCCCGCTGAAAAGGCATTAAACTGATCCTGAACCCGTTCATAAATACGATGCTTGACAAACAAATCCACATATTCTTCCTTATTGCCATCTGTGACTAGTATATTCCTTCCATTGGTTTTCAGATCTACAGTCACAGTCATGCCAAACTGATCTTCATCTGTAGAGAATGTGAACTCCATGTCGTCGATTGGATTTTGCCTATTTGACAGTGAATGTAGGAAAGCGATGCTTAAAATGTAGTAACCAAGTACGATAATACAAACTTACAGAGCCCATTGTAGATTATTATACAAGAGAAGATCCACACTTTGCAAATCCTGTAATGTAATCCTCTTCCTCAGCAGCATCTTGTAGAACGCACTGATAAAGAAAGCATCTATATACTTTTGGTGGAATATCGCCAGGCCAACTATTCTCCCTACAAACCTAAAATAATTAAGATGGTTTGGATTGATGCCCGAATTTGGATTTATCTGTAGCGTATAATTATCGGACGCTGAATATTCAAAAAGACAGTAAAACGGATTAAACATCTCGTGTGAAAGGAAGAAAAAGAATTCTCGTGATAGGCCACCAAAGTCCTTGCCTGCTTCACCAGTAAAGGTGATCATCAGTCTATTTCGGAGATACGGAGCTGGCAGTTTCATTATTTCGGAATATGAATCTTCGAATATATTGTCTCGTCGTACAGCGATTTGGCACTGGCTTGGTTGTAGACGCATGTGAGGTTGTGTCCGTAGAAATACCAGTTTCTGTCTAAAATCCTGCTTATACTTTGGTGCATCTTGCCTAGATTACGTAATGTGAGTCTGTAGGCCTAGGTCGATGAGGCCAAGGACACTACTTCGTTCTCAAGGCCCGCGACTTACTCTAACGACGAAGGCAACCTGGGGTCATCCCACGACGTACTCTTTGTGTTATGGTCCACGAAATACGTTCGTCCATGCGGCATCATTCTCATCTCCCATCCAGCGGGCAAATTACCTAGCAACTCTTGACTCTGCCTACTAATTGCTTCCAGCAATACAGTAATTTGCTCTTGATTCAGTACACCTCCATTAGCTAAAGCAGCGTGAGCTTGCCGTTGCAGTTCCGTATTTCTTTGCATTAGGGTGATTCTAGGATCATGCCATGTTGTTGTTCGAGTATTGTGATCAACCTAGGGTTGAATTGTGTAATTCAAGACGTAGATGAGAAATAGAACAACATATGATACAGTGACGTGGGACGTACGAAGTACGGTCTGCCGTCGGCAGTATAATGCATCTGCCAACCTGGGGGTAGGGGAGTTTGCCTCGCAGCGTTCTGCTGAGATGCCTGCAACTGCGCAGCCTGTTGTGAGGGCATGGTAGCTGTCGGTATACCGTATGCATGATGCAAATGTGGCGTGATTTGAGAGATGTGAGTATGTGCTACGTGTTGTACTGTAGTTGGCGATCCCGGTCCGGCTGATGAACCTGGTTGAGGTAATGCTTGCTGCAAAGCATCCATGCTCCCGAATCCATCTATCGGTAGGGTTCTCGCTTGGGATTGGCGCCAATCGATTTGAGGTGATGCTGTTACCTGTTGAATGGAATCAACCTTTGTTTGCTGTGATCTAGAAACAGCGGAAGCAGGTGGTAGTTGTGAGTCAAGGTTCGTAACAGACAGCGTCACACGAGTGATTTTGCAATGCACGGTGACGCACGCAGTGAATTGGCACAATTGAAGTGGGTGGAGATGACTTACGAAGGCCTCTTCCAGGTGGTATTCCTAGTATTATGATCTACATAATATGGCCTACCGACAGTATCTATACGCCTCTCCCAACCTTGAGGAAGTGGACCGAATTCATCATCGGTACTTGACGAGGGCCTTCTCATTGAATCAACGGGGAGGATACTAGGTCCAGGGGATATCGGTTGGTAGTGTTGAGGTATTGTGCCTAGAGGCGGAGACTAATGTGATGCGAAGAAAGCGGCTTTAGAGACCCTGATGGCCACAGCAATGACTCGACACTTGCCATGATTTGCTGAGGCACTAGGGGAAGAGGCGGATTGCGAGGCGGTTGTAATGTTGCTGTTGAATGAGCTGTTGCTGATGACGATGAAGGCAGAGAGGCGACCCCATGAGATAGCGCCGTACGACGAGGGGGCGGAGTAGGTGGAAGCGGCGCAGAGTGAGCATTCATGGAGGCCTCAGCTTGGTCCTGGGGCGGAGGCATTTGGGTCGCACGTGGGAGGATGGATATCGCTGGTGGTGGGGCCGGGCCGATATCGCCATGATCAGCGTCAGTACCCTTGTTGGTTGCAGTGTCGGCCATTGTGTCGCTCTATGCCACATTCGCCACACGCGCTGGCTTCAAGCTGGCCCTGTGCCGGATGCTCGCTGCCCGTGCATCGCGGTGGCGTTCATGGCTATGCAAGCCTATGCCTCGCGGATTATGTCGACTTGCTCAAAACTAGTGCAGAAACAAGAGTGACTTCAGTGGCACGCACGGTGAGGCTTCCGCTGCTTACACATTACACATAAGCCCATCCGTCGGTTTGTGGATGGGCTTATGTATACAGATGACTATATGTTTTGGAAAGTTGCTGTAGATTTTACGTGTTTTTTGTACTGTTTGATACTGACTGATTTGTATCCTTTTGACAAATCTCATCAAAAGCCTCCTTCGTTTTTACAGAAATACTCATTCATCTACCCGCCAACCAACATAAACAAACTAAGTTTCCCTCCAGGAACTTCCACATCCTGGCATTGGTATGCTGTAAATAAAAGATATTTATACCAATACAATATGACACCAATTTGTCAGGTGCTTCTTTGCGTTGATGTAACAGATACCTGTTGCGTATACACTCGGTGCGTCCATCCGTTGCTCGCGAGACGCCTGGCTGACGGATGCGCCACATAGTCGTTGAAGAGCTGCTGCTCGACGCAGTCCCGGCATCCCTCCTCCGCGTGGTTGTCGTCGGCGTGCTTTACACCGTCCTGGTGCATGCAGTCATCGTACCATCCGCAATGCCGTATTTGGACAAGATCGCGAAAGAGGATTAGTAGTTTAAGCCACGCAATAAAAATGCAGACATTGAATTTTCATTATGTAGCAAAAAGCTTTCCAGCAAGTGAAAGTAATAGATCTTTTAGTGTTTGATGGAATATGGCATCATCTTGATTTTGTACCAAGTGTCACATTTTGGGTCAACAGCGGGTTTCATTATTTTATGAATTTCAGTAATATCGAGGCGTCTAGTCGCGGATGTTGCGCCTTTCATTGTGTTGCTTGTTGCGACTA
>QEAN01000345.1:0-23280 GCA_006535955.1 Synchytrium endobioticum | reverse complement strand
GACTTCTTAATATTGACGGCAAGAGTTTCTCGCCAAATAGTCGAAAATGGGGGACCATATGACAACATGCTGAGTTGTTAGCTCAGGTTGTTGATGTAATCTCTTTATTGGCGTCCTCTTAATGTCTTTGAGAGATTGTTGTCGGAAAGTCTGGGATACAATTCGTTTTATACCCAACCAAACAGTGTTTCGGCCGCGTCAGGTGTGCGACGTGTGCCAGATGTGTCTCCCATCTCAACACCCAGCAACACGCGATGAATTTCTTCCCAACCCGTCACACTATAAACCACCCTTTTACGATCCACACCATCCAGCGCAGTCCTACTTGAGATCGGCGCTACGTGGATGTTGAACCTGCTACAAACATTATAAAAGGAAGCACGAGGATTGATTACGAGTCCCAACCCCGCAGTCACTGCATGCGAAAGTGAATCAGCACATGTACATAAATAGCAGCACCCTCTACTCACGAAGCAAGGGCAAATCTGACACAGCATCTCCAACCGCAATCCCATACCCCTCCACCACGCCAAAAGCAGGCACCGCAGCCTTCGCAGCCTCCAGTTTCTCAATGCCTGTGTACATGGCCCCGGTGACCACCCCCGTGCTGACACCGTCTACGAACTCGAGATCATTGGACACGACGTCCTGTTTGTCGAATCCGGACACACCCGATATCAAGTCCTTGGACCAATTCAGCGACACGACTCTGCACACTGCAGCTGCATGCGTGGCTTTGAACGCATTCATGAAGTGGCGGTAATGCGGGGCCTGTAAGTCTGTGGGTGAATTTGACAGGGCGGCTTGCGGGATGCCGGAGAGGACTTTACGTGCGTTTACGCGCTCGAGCGATGCCTTTTCGATGGTGGTGAAGCTCGAGATGTATGATTCAAGAGTGGATGGGTCGGGCTGCACGTGGTTGTAGTCGTTCATGTATGCCGATGTGAAGTATGACCATGGCGGTGTGGTGGGATGCAGGGTGTAGGAGAGGTTTGCGATGTAGGAGATGGTGTCGCGGCTGGTTATGGTCTCGTCAAAGTCGAGGATGAGCGCGAGGAAGATGGATTTGGGGAAGGGGAGTTTCATGGTTTTTTTTGGTTGGCCAAAAAAAGAAAAACTTTGGCAAGATTTATTGTGCAGCGGATGGTTCAGACAGACGGTGCCGGATAATGTGTCACTTGGCTTACTGCAGAGGACGACAAGAGTTCCCGACTTTGAGACGTTGTTGCTGACGAGGTGAAGGGAGAAGGCGGATACAAGGAAATATAACGTGCCTTCAGGTTTCTGCGATGAGATCAGACATCTGCTTTGTGCATGCTAGTGCGAATATGCAAGCTTTTGCCTGCCATAGCTCGAGTCATGCCGCATCTTGGTCATCATGGTCATCGCGGGTCGATCGGTCGTTTTTTTCAGGTAGACAACACGTGACTTTTATATTGCGTTATGGCAGAGCATGTAAATATCGAGCATTTGCTGCCAACCGACGTGCCTGCTCCTGCTGCCCAGAATGGCCATCATGAGCTGGTGTCCAGTGGCTCCACGTTCTTGGCGTCCATGTGGTATCTGCTTCGCGGATTGCTTACGGGGCTGTACCATCTTGTAATATGGACAATAACGTAAGTATGCATGTATTTGGCATGACTTTCATCCTCCTTTGCTAGTCTCTCGTCCTGGTTTTCGTCGACATTCAACTGATGGACAACTGCACATATATAGGCTGCCGCTGTCATTCTACAGCGTGTCAGTTACAACAGTCACCATCGTCATCGACCATCAGACTTTCGTTATCTGTCTGGTCCTAGGTGCTGTCGTTGTATACTTGCTCTTTAGGTACATCATCTTGACCCGTTATTCAAGACTGCACCCTATACCAAAAACCAAGCCAATCGTGCCATTCGACCTACATCCAGATGCTACACTAGAAGATACAAAAGATGAACCAAAAGGCTACCCAGATGAGTTCCTAGGTGCTTTCTTATCTAGTATCAAAGTCTTTGGCTATCTAGATCGTCCCGTCTTTCACGAACTCGCACAGGGTCTGCAGACACGTAAGGTTCGTGAGAGGGATGTGTTGTTCAAAGGCGATGAAGACGACGGAAGGGACTTCTATGTAGTAGTAGACGGATCCGTACAAATCTTCATTAAAGGGCAAGGTAATGACGAACGTGACCAAGCTCGAGATCATGTTTACGAGGTCGATGATGGCGATAATGACGGAATGGAGGGATATCATCTTCTCAATGAAGTGCATACTGGTCAAACAGTTTCAAGTCTATTCAACATACTAGCTGTCTTGGCTGACGACAGAATACCAAGCACCCCATTTCCCACTGATACTCCAAATGATGCGGAGGACACCAGTATTGATGTGCTGTCAGGCGAGAAAAGAAATTCCAGCGACAAAGAACCGGTATTTCCAAAGCTGTCTACTAGCGAAGCTACTGGCAGTCCACCTTATACCCCCTCAGAATCCCAGCTCGATGAACTAGCCGCCCAAACACCGGCTCCGGCCATTCATAATAGTAGTGCTCGTAGCAGTCTAGGGCTTCCACCTCTATCGAATGGGTCGTACAGTAGTAGATCCTCATTCATACGGCCATCTGGTTTCCACCAGTATCGAGCCATTAGCAGGGACATTGTAGCTAGGGCTGCCGTAGATACTACTCTAGTTGTCATTCCAGCTGCGTCTTTCTCGCGCCTCGCGGAAAAATTTCCCAAGGCGGCTGCTCATATTGCACAAGTAAGCTTGTGGTGCATCACACCCCAGCTTTACCCTTGCCATATCCTTTCTTAGTGTCACTCACCAAATAGGTTATATTAACAAGGTTTCAACGAGTCACCTTCTTGACCCTATATCGATACCTTGGTCTAACTCGTGAGTTGTTACACATAGAGCGGACAGTCAACGAATTTCAAGGCTATATAAATGGATTGCCACCAGACTTTCCTCATGCGGCCATGGATCGGCTACGTTTACGACAAGCGATGAAAGCTGATGCAAATACTAGCGCCGAATCCGAATCGCAACCACCATCTCGCAAAGCATCAATTAGCAGCAATCACGCTCACAGACCGTCTGTACCTTCATCAACGAAACCATCGCCGGTTACCCAACAACAACGTGTCACTCGGTTTGCTGATTCTGCAATAGCTTATGATGCGGATGCGGAATCAAAAACTACAAGACCAACGATTCTACATACTCCCAAAATGAGTATCAAGTCAAATATACCAGGATTGTTAGGTGACGGTGGTGTCAGACTTGGAACTGAAGTAGATGCATCAGATACTTTGGACCTGAAAAAAGCAGTTTTCGAATGCATTGCAGACTTGATTGGCTTGAAATATGACCGTTACAGTACTTCAGCACCACCTTCAGCTGTGTCAACAGCATCAAACAGCAAGCAAACCCGAAATACTACCTTTTTTGTAGGCGGAAGTGGCGAAGCGGCAATGTCACATCATCCTAATCATCGAGAACATAGCTTGCCTAATATAATACCACATCTCAGATTTCAACATCGTTCGGACTCTGTAAGTTCTTCAAAAGATGGTCAAGATTCCGATACGGAATCCGTATCTTCCACCACCTCATCCGCAATATCTGCATCAAAAGCATCGAATTCCTGGGCATCACACTGGCAACCTGATCCATATAACGATGTCAAAATACTTGGATTTGAACGTGGAACTGTCATTGTAAAGGCCGGTGAAAAGGTACCGGGCCTGTACTTTGTTGCAGATGGTGTGGTTGAAGCTTCAATGATTGTTGATCCACCCTTGGAATCTTCGGGCAGGCTCAATGATTGTCCACCTCCTAGTAAGAAAAGATCGTCCAAGCATGGCAATAGTGACGTTGATTCAGAAGGTGCTGCAGGCGTAACTAGGAGGACGAAAAAGTCTTTGTTTTTGATTCGACCTGGTGGAGTAGCGGGTTACATTTCAGCATTGACGGGTATGTGAATTGGGCCTGATTGTAGGACGTGTTTTTTGCTGACTTGCGGTACCTTCAACTATAGGTCACGGGTCGTTTGTAACACTACGAGCCAAAACAGATTGTCATTTGGGTTTCATCCCCAAGTCTGTTCTGGATCGGTATGTCGACCGTAACTCTGATATTTTGTTGACTTTGGCCAAACGATTACTTGCTCAGTTGTCACCTGCCGTGCTATGTAAGTTGGTTGCTACAGCTGCATTCATTGCCGCTTGCCTTGTACCCTGGCTCTTTGCCAAAAAGTTCTGGTAACATAGACATTGACTTGGCCCTGGAATGGTCTGTCGTAAATGCTGGCCAGAAAGTATGTCGACAAGACGAGAAAGCAGACAGTATATTCATAGTCCTGAGTGGTCGTTTGAGAGCTATAGCGGAACGGCAACGGCCTCTGTCCTCAAGTACTTCAACGCTCACATCCTCTGCTGCATTGTCACCCAACACGAGTGAAAGTGATCTCAAGTCTCAGTTATCACCACCGGTCTCGGATCCAAATCAGCCAGCAAACGAATTCGAAATTTTGGGTGAATATGGCCAATCAGAATCAGTGGGAGAGTTCGAAGTTTTGACAGGTTCGCGACGACCAGCTACGATGCATGCGATACGTGATACGGAGATAGCGGTAATGCCAAAGACCTTGTTTAATGCCCTGGCTATGAGGCATCCTGAAATTACTGTACAGATATCTCGCATCATAGCTGAAAGGTCATTAGCTCTAGCCAAGCAAGCTCGTGATCCAATCCCCATGTACATGACAGGAACCGACTTTGCCAAAAATAGTAATTTAAAAACGGTAGCTATATTACCGGTTTCTGGCGGTGTGCCCATTATGGATTTTGCCGACAAATTACGAGATGCCTTAGACCTAGTAGGAGCTAGTGTTGCTCTGCTTAATACCTCTTCAGTCATGGCTGCATTAGGCAGACATGCGTTCTCTCGCATGGGTAGATTGAAGACGATCTCTTGGCTAGCAGATCAAGAAGAGCACCACCGACTAATTTTATATGTAGCTGACGGTGGCGTCAATGCACCATGGACGCAGCGATGTGTCCGTCAAGCCGATTGTATTTTGCTGATAGGCTTGGGTGATGAGGATCCATCGATAGGAGAGTACGAACGATTATTGATGGGAATGAAAACAACGGCTCGCAAAGAGTTAGTGTTGCTCCATTCTGAACGACATTGTGCGCCGGGGTCTACAGCGCAATGGCTCAAGAATCGATTGTGGGTACATGCCCACCACCATGTCCAAATGCAGTTATTCCCAAACCCCAAGATATTATCACATGATTCACGTAAAAACACGCTCGCGAATATTCGTAGCACTTTCCAACGATATTATACACGAGCATCCGGTGTCCATTTACACCGTCAAGGATCAGACCCAAGACTGTTTAGTGGTTTGAGGTCTGATTTTGCCAGGTTGGCTAGAAGGCTACTCTCCAAATCCATTGGTATTGCATTTGGTGGTGGCGGTGCTAGAGGAATGGCTCATATTGGTATATTACGAGCATTCGAGGAGGCAGGTATACCTGTTGATATGGTAGGAGGAACATCAATAGGCAGTTTTGTTGGTGGTCTTTATGCTAGGGAGAATGATCATGTATCCATCTATGGAAGGGCAAAAAATTTTGCCGGCAGGACGTCATCTGTGTGGAGACAGCTTCTGGATTTGACGTATCCCGTTACAGCCTTGTTTACGGGCCACGAGGTCTGCGTCTGGTACTTGCAATGATTATCTTGACATTGCTGACCTATTCGGTTTTTTTGTGGTGAACAATAGTTCAATCGAGGTATTTGGAAGTGCTTCTCGGATACTCATATCGAAGACTGCTGGCTCTCCTTTTTTGCTGTGACTGCCAACATCACATGGTCACGTATGGAAGTCCACCGGGTGGGTTATATGTGGAGGTATATCCGTGCCTCGATGTCTCTGGCTGGGTAGGTTTCACCCTTGTCATTTCTCCATCGGTCGTGCTTGAAGTAACCATTTGCTTGACGAACCCAGATTCTTACCACCGATATGTGACAATGGCGATATGCTGATCGATGGGGGATATCTGAACAATGTGCCTGCGGATATTATTCGTTCTTTAGGCGCCAATGTCATTGTCGCTATCGACGTAGGAGGATCATTTGACACCCTTGCAGCAACATATGGGGATTCTCTATCAGGATGGTGGGCGTTAGTAGCGCCCTACATCCCATTTATCAAGCCAGGCAAAATTCCGGCACAGGCTGAAATCCAGTCTCGGTTGACATACGTAGCGTCCGTTAAGCAATTACACGATGTCAAAAACTCGCCTGATGTACTCTACATGCATCCACCGGTTGTTGGGTACGGAGTATTACAGTTTGAAAAGTTTCAGCAGATTTATGAAGCTGGGTATGAATACGGGAAGGAGATTGTGAAAAAGTGGGAAGAGGATGGAACGTTAGAAGAACGGTTTGGGGTTCGACCTGATGCTGCTTCGATGAAGAGAGGGCGCACCAGACGTAATAGTATATGAGCCTTGTGTAAGTCTCGCCGATTTATGGTTGAGCAGTGGTCACTTGGTTTCATGGATGAAACGTGCGTATTCGAATAGTCTTGTAGTTTAAGCTGGGGGTGGATCATGGTACTCGAGATGTCTTGTTAGCTAGTGTGACATACTGTGACCTTTATGGTTGCACATAATATACACCACGAGTGTTTTGCATTCTTCATGCATTTGGTCGCGAAATAAATTTTGGGCTACACTCACTTGATATGCGTGGAAAGTTCATCTAGAGTAGATACAATAGTGCTCTAAACTCCATACTAAAGGTAGGGAATAAACAAGGCACCGTTTTTGGGCAGAGGTATGAAAAAAAGCTATTATGCAAGGCGAACTTGCGACATGCTGCGGCCGCCAGCGGAGCGCGACGTTGCATTGCGTTGGCAGGTGGTCGCAGTGTTATCGCATCCGTCGCGCTGAGATGGTCTTCTCAAAACGGCCATGCATGCGGCCTCGTATCGGCAAAAGCCACCCAACAGAAACCACCACCCGACGCAATGGACGACGAGCTAGACGCCCTGGCATCCACCCTGCTGTCGTCGGCGTCCTCGCATCTAGCCAGACACACCGTGAATCTGCTGGGCCATGGCCCCGCCCCTGTGCGAGCTGGCGAGATGCCCTCCCGCTCGCAGAAAGAGCTCGACGCCCGCAATCCGGCAATGCTGGATCTGTTTCTGTGCGATACGGGCATCGCGCACGACATGGTCTTGATCCCCTTTGTGCCGGATGTCTCCAAGCACGAGTACGGTGCAATGGGTCGTGTGTGCATCCTCGCTGCATCGTCGCTGCTTCACTTCCTCACGACCATAGGCTGAAGAATGTCGACTACATGGCGCTGCGTGCGGCCCAGAATCGCCAGTGGGCACAGGAAACGTGGGTGCCGTGGATCCATGGGCCTCTTTTTCCCCTCTGCTCACCCATCCATGCACCCACTCTCACACAGGGTGAGAATCGGGACCGGGTTTGCGCGTGACCACAACGATGCCGCGAATGCAGTCAAGGCGTATGCCAGAGCCCTGCACATCGACCCCCAGTGTGTCGACGCATACATCGCCCGTGGAACCCTGTAAGCCCACCTGCACGCCCACACGCCGGTCCGTCGCATCCGCTTACGCTATGACGCTAGATTGGCAAATCAGGGCGCCCTTGACCGCGCGATCCCCGATTTTGAGGCCGCGCTGAAGATGCACCCGGACGACCCGACTGCAAAACGGGGCCTCCAGGCGGCGAGACACCGCCTGGGTGAGCTGCACCGAGAGAAAGCGGATGTGCTGAGTGGTGATTTCCTCATGGTGAGGTTTCGTTTGCTTCTTGATGCATTCGCTCGCGGTCCGCTCAATTACGTACCCCTCCCCCCCCCTCCTCCCATTACATTCTCATAAAACATTCGACATGGGGATGTCCACATAATCACGTTTCGGCCTTTGTGTCTTTTTCTGCAACATTTGGGTACACCGTCAAATCATCTCGGACTAGCCTGTATCGTATCAACCCAACAACAAGTTTACGCTAGCGTCTGTCAATGCAGCTTCGGCTGTCCCACCGCCTGTTCCGACCCCGACAACACCATCATCGCATTCAGCGGATCGTCCTGTACCGAACGATACGAAAAGTGAAGCGTCGTCGTCAGCAAAAAAGAAGAAGAAGAAGAAGAAGCAAAGATCGTCATCCTTTTCCTCTTCAGAAGATTCCGATAGATATGATCGTCATGCTGAGCGGAAGCGCAAAAGCTCAAAGTCTAGTAGTAAAAGTAAAAAGGAGAAGAAGAGTAAGCACAGGCATAATAAGAACCATACGAGACATGATGGCGATTAGACGCTGCGACATAAATATTGTAAATAGAAAAGTACCGAAAGTTTGCATATATACAAAGTAGGTTTGCATCGTACATTCAAATGTTCCTTTGTCTACTCCATGTCTCAATGTGTAAAAAGACTATGAAGCGGTACTTATGCGGTATGCAGGCCAATGTGTCATGGCCGGAGGAATTGCAGAACCGATGGCTGTGTCTGTAATGGTGCGGACTCAGCTGCACCAAGACCCCAAGATATGGATTTGCTGCAACGGAATCAAATCATACCTTGTCCGAGACGACGGAATATCTGTCTTCCTTTAGCAAAAGTTTCCTTTCGATGCAATCCAAGACCTGCGTAGATGAACAAGCCTCGGCTCTCTGAACAAAGAAACCGTGCGGGTCTACTGAACCAGGCAGACGACGTGCTTACCCATTTAGGGTGTACATAGTGACACCGTTGAATCTGTTTGTGTGAGAGCAAATCATGCTTCCGTTCCGACAGGTTCGTGCACAGGCAATGCGTCACCGATGCGTTCGGCACGCCGCGCAGCGTTCCGCCATTCCCCAGTATCATTTGCTTCATTTCATGAGAATTGACGGGCACGTCCAGGTAGCCATTGATGTAGAAGACGAGGCCCGCGAACAGCACGGATGTCTAGCGCACATGGGGTGCCGGTCGGAATACATTGTGGCTACAGAGGCCCGGCCGCAAAGGCAATGGACGAACCTGCTCAGTCTGCTGCTTCAACGCATGAGCCATGTACTCAACATAGGATCCGTCTCTGGGTACGACGCCGTCTGGCCTTTGTGGCTTGGCGGTGCCGGTTTGATGACCTATCGTGAAATGCACCGGCTGGCTGAGCGGACACGTATGCATTGGCGCTTCGTGGGCCCTGGTCATCAACGATGGCCAACCGGCAGGAGCTACACACCTCTGCCGGCTGACGATGCGTAAAGCACATCGGGGAGTTTGGAGTAGGCTGGGCGCTCCTCTGTCTGGCCTGGCGTTCTCGTCGATGCGCGGGATGGATCGGTTCGGATGCTGCAGAGATACCGTTCCATGTTGATTTCAGAGGTGACGGGTTTCTACCATACCAGCCTCGTTGGACGCAAGTGGGTGCGCTACACAGTCAAGGCCTCTATCCAGGCCAGGCTGGAGACGCGTATTGTCGAATCGACGCACCCTGCCAAGAAGAGAATAGGCGCAATATCTTCACGCAGATCCATCAGCTCACGAAATCGTGCCATTGGAATCAAAATATTCAGTACTGAGTACGAAAAGTGACATGGAAGCTAAACGATATGAGTTATGATCCTACAGTATCGGTAGATGCTTCCGGCCATAGCATTTTGTCAGACAAAAGTTGAAGAGATGTTTGCGTTAGATAGTTACTTGGAACCTCAAATAATAGCAGATGCGGGGAGCCTGTAGTGTCATTGGATAAACTGGCAAAAGAATTCTTTTCTCTAGACAAGCAATACAGCCATCAAGAAAATGTCTTGTGCAGCTCCTTGAAACCAATGGATATTGTGACGATGAACTAGAAGCAAAACGAGTATTCCACGAGATGGCCAATCAAGGCAACGACACAAACGAGAGCAATATCTTTATGCCTTGGTGAAGATCATGGCAAAGTCCTGTGTTTGCGGTGGCACGTGTAGGCAGCAAATCAGACTATCATCGACGTCACTTACCCCTTCCTTTTGTGGGCCTTTGACATGTATCTTCTGCGTTCGCGTCTTTCCAGCATCAGATAGCTCCCACACACCATCCTGCGTCCATGATCCCGACGAGTGCTAACGGAAAACACCCACAGTCAGTTGCGTGTAGTAGTCGTTGCGACTTTATGACAGACGGCATACGCGATGATGAACGATGAGGGTTTCCTCAGGACCCCATTTCGCAGTGATGAAGACTAAGAGGCCAGACTGGGTTGAGTCTGGTGTAGATGGGGCTAATAAAAATAAGTCGAACCAACAGACCAGAGTCTCCAATTAGTTTGCGTGGATATTCGCGCTCGACGCCGTCGATTGTCATTGCTTGTTCCCCGGTTATTGTTCTCTAGCAGCAGGTGGCGCGTCAGACACTGCTGCATGTGCGCGACGAGGCACCGCGCCCAGATGATACGCACGGTAGTGATGACGGTGTGCTCCCCGCTGCCGGTTTGCGTGATATCCACATCCAGCGACACTGCCGCCGCGGCTTGTTCTGTGTATGTGGGATGTGAGGCGGCGATGTCTCCAGCCTGTGCAAACGGGCACGGGCACGGGCACGGGCAACGTACTCATGAACCATCCCGCGCCTTGTACATCGAGCACCTGCGTCCATCAAGGCATCGTGTGAGTGCAGTCCGGACGCTCATAACACCGCATGGGCATGTACCAAAACGACATACATCGGCGGGCGACGACGAGCGGGTCCTGTCTAGTATCCACTTGCCTGAGAAGTCCGTCATTGTTGCAACGCTATATGGGGTGTTTTGTGGGACGTTTGTTGGATTGCGTGCGTTGGATGCGGCATGTCCTCTCGGACCATGGCAATGGTCTTGTAAATGCAGTTCGTTGGACCTGAGCGTCAATTGGAAATAGCAAACGTCACCAGCAATACGTTCAGCGCATCATTCGCTCGCTGACTTGCAGAATTAGGTTTATTAAATTGATTAAATGTTTAGACTTTTGACATGAACTTTCAAATGTCAACCGCGGGAGGAGGAACCACGTAGAATGCAGCAACGCAAACACACCCAGGAAACAACAAAACACTGTACACAAAGCTGAAGTCTTGAGCTTGGGAATGCTTGAGTTACGCTTTTGTGTAGTATGTGACAAACAGCTAGGTTGACGCGGGAGTTAATAAAACGCCAACCCTTGGAAGTAATCATTTATGAAACGATCAGATACTCACTCCTTCCTTGACGGGACCCCTGACGTGAGTCAGAACGGTACGGGTGCTGCCATCAGCTGAAATCTCCTCGGCTTGATCAATGATGTACTTTTCGTTCCGGTGACGTTCTCGCATCCATACACGGCCGTCTGACCATTCGCAGGTGGTGTATACTAGTGAAATTTCCAGCAAGGGTTAGCCTCACATCTCACGTCATTGACTGGTGTCTTTTGAAGCAAACATACCTGGGCTCTTACTATGATTCAACTGCTTGAATTCGGTCCCGGTGAACAAATATTCGCGTTTGCCCATGGATCCGTTCTGCTCTAGCATTCTATGTGAGATCATCCCCTCGCGGTGATTCATTTGAAATGGACACCATACCTGAATGAATTTCCAATGGTTGCCAGACCCAATGAGCTCAATCGTGACATCCTGGCTCAGTGCCGCCAGCTTCTGCTTGCTTAGCGTTCCAGCTCCCATGCAAGACCAGATCTATCTCGTAATGTGTGCCATTATTGGTTGAGGGGATGGAGATTAACGATCAGAGAGATCAAGGACATACCTTCCGAACGGACGACGACCGTCTTGAGTCGTGCTTCCATGTTCCAGCCCACAAGTGAGCAGTGGGCATCTATGTTGAGAGGGGTGCGTGAGACCCTGATGGGAGTCCGGCGTGAGGTAGTAAGCGCTTACAGGTGCGTACGCAGACATATTTAAAGTCAAGATAGAGCCTGTGGATGATTGTGGAACAGTCTTGGACTTGTCAGTTGCTGTTAGTACGCCGTGTGGAATGGAGATGGAGATGGAGATGGGACTGGGATCGAACCCGTGCAGTGTGCGTCACTGGCAGCCAGACACTCGACGCGACACGAACAAAGGAGGGAGGCATGGTGCAAAAGGGCGGTGCGTTGCTCGCCGCTTGCTTCTCTGGACATCGCGCACAAGTAGCTGACACTGCAATCACAGGGAATGCAGTGTCTTGAGATGGTGCTTACTACAGTATAACTCACAAACCAGTCGAGTACTACTAGTCCTCACGGTTGGCCCACTCGGCAAACCGGGGACCGCTCGTCGCTGTCTGCGGATTGGGCTTCACCATCAGGCCACGTCAGCACAAACACACCAGGGACGATCGGCCGCGAGGATTTTGAGCAAGGGGCAACATATCCTCCTGTCTCTGTAAGCATGAGGATATGCATGACGGTGTCCTGAAACGACCGTGGCCGATCGTTGTCAAAAGTGTGGGTCGGCCTATTTGGGTGTAAGTTTGGGTGTAATTGGCGTGAGGCAGAATCACGAACGAACGGACGCAGGTCCTCATAGCGCCGTGGGGCTATTGTGTGCCGAGTCATGCCTGAGTCGCATGCAGGGTGCAGGGTGCAGGGTGCATGCTACAGTCCAGTCCAGGCACTCGCCATGGTCCAATTGAACTAATGCAGGATGACGACCCGGAATAGCAGTAGATCAACACAATTCCAAGGAGGAGACGATACAATGGAGGACGGCATCAACTTACTCTTACAGGCGGCCATCAGCAAGATACCAGCCAAGCGCTCGAATAGTCAGAGCTCAAGTTCAACAGCGGCGGCGGCGGCTGCTGCTCACGGCCACGCCCACGGCCACCACCATGACGATGACCATGACGCCGAGGGTGAGGTAGAGCACGACGAGGAGGCCCTGTCTTCCGCCACGGCCCACCCTGCATATACCGCAGCCAGTCAGTATACCACAATCAAGCAGGAAGATCGGATCGTATACCCCCCATCCGCCATGGACCATCACCACTTGGACGAATGGCTCCCTCCCGCGAACGCGGCCGACTCCCATACCAACAACGGTCGGTCCTCGTCGCCCGCCGACATGGTCGATCCCAAGGACTACGTCAACATGGATTCGCCAGTGTCTGAACCTTCTGTCTCGTCGCCCCAGTCAAGTCCAGTCATCAACGCGCCAATCGCACTAGCCGCGGAGTTGACTGACACGCTATTAGGAAGAAGTAGGGTTCCTGACTTTGACGACCTACCCATTCAAATGGATGCTCTTGTAAGTCCCCTTGCTTCAGCTGTTACAGCGGCGTGCGCTGTTGCTTGTCTGCGGGCGTAGCCACCCTACCCACCCACATGGCGGGGGGTGCGGCTGGTAATTGTAGAAGAATAAGCCAGGTGTGAAATGCCACATGAATGCGGCTGCTGCTGCTGCTGCTGTACATGATGCATGTGCACACGATATGTTGCATGCACGCAAAATACCTACCCACCCACCCACCATCAACTAACAGGGTCAAGAGATATGTCCGTTTCCAAACTGTGTTATGAGGTTCTCTCGTCACGCCAAACTCAAGTCGCATTACTACAACCACACCCTATCACCCGAAGGATCTGTCCATTCTTCACCAGCCAGAATGATCAAACCCAAGGATGAATTTGAGGTTTCTGACGTCAAAATAAAACCAGATCCTAGTGACTCGGACACGGTAACAAGCCAGGAAACCGAGGGAAAGATCCCTGCCATCACCACCAGCAGCACTTCGTCATCATCCACGCAACAGTCCTCCAGACGCGGCAAAGTTGGTGGACGTGCTGGTAATCGTCAATCGTCGTATGGAGGACCGGCTGTGGCCACTTCCAATGATGTAACCGCTAGTATCAAACCAGACTCGGTCACGGGTCTCTACCAATGCCCATTCCCAGGTTGTGCCCGTGGTTTTGGTCGTCGCTTCAATCTACGGACTCACCATGCTGCTACGCATCGACGAGAGCGGCCATGGGCCTGTGGGAAATGTGATCGGAGATTCTCCCGTCGTAGTGATATGGAACGGCATGGTCGGCTGCTCCATGGTGATTCAAAGGGCGGTAGGTATATCGGTCTGGAAGATTCCATTCCCCGTAAAATGAATTTACCTTCTTATGGTGGATTGGTTGGCTTTAGTGGTAGTGCGGACATACCCGCATCAGCTAGTGGTAGTTACGGCAGTAATGGAATTTTGATGAACCGTCAGACAGTAGTAGCTACACCGCCAAGCATTCCTCCTGTTACTCATCATCCGGGTATGATGTTGGCTACGGTGCCGCACCCGCACGCGCACGCGCACGCGCAACATCACCATTACCGTCAGAATAATCATGCAGCAACAGACCACGGCAGCAAAGACGAAGGAGACTCTGAGATGACGTCACAAATCCGATATGCCCTTGATCAGCCATTCGATGCCATGCGACTCGCAGCAGCGGCTCAGCAGTTGTCGGATGCGCGAGAGGTAAACGAGGATTGGCACCGTCGATACAATCAAGCCAAGCATTATCATCTGGTTCAGGCAGCTCAGCAGTTGCAAATGCAGCAATTCCAGCAACTACAGCAGCTGCAGCACGCGCAATTTTTGGGTCACTCTCTGGGCACATCAGGTGTAGGATTACATTCAACCTCTGGGTTGGCGGGTCTACCAACATCATCGGGCCTACCAAAGGATGTTGCACCCATGCAGTACCTAGCCCCCGGAGTTTATGGTGGCGGAGTTGTCCCGACTACCGGGCCACCCTCTCAGACCCTCTCAGTACCCAAGAGTTGAATCGGGTAGGGGTAAGTTTAGGCTGAAGATACTTGTCATGTGGCACGGGCTAATGCCTAGCAAATGCATGCATGTATGTATGTATACTGTGCCAACTCTCGTCCATGACTTAGATGTGATGGAGAGTTCTGGAGCTTGAATTTGGTCTTGTTCAGTGCCGTTGGTGTGACAAGAAAGCAAGTGATTATCTAGTAGTATAGAGTATATAGGTATACTCGTATATCCGTATATCCGTATATCCCTGGCAGTATTTATTCGGCCATTGTAAATAGCTCCATGTTCATGCCGTATTTATAACAAGAAAATTAGATGCGCTCTATGGTATTCTCGTGGTTCTGGCTCTCTGGGCCATTGGCGTACGGCACGCACATGGTAAGTGGATGCACCGGCCCGACCGACCCGACCGATCCGACCATATCTGACCACCCACGCCGGTGAACGGGCCCAACCAGGCATCCAGGCATCCGCTGCTCCAACGGCATGCATGCGTTGCAGATATCCACAGGCGGTGCGACATCAGCATCAGCATCGAGCTCAGCTGCATCCTCCCTGTCGAATGGCCCCGTCAGCCCTCGAGCCTTCTCGTCGCCGCTACGGAACTCCATTGGCCGAGGCCTGATATCCGCCCCTCTGCTACGTAGCGACCATCCCGACAACGACCTGGCTGACGACCCCGACGCCAGGCGACGCCCTCGTCCGCTCAAGCTCGATGGCCTGCCGAATGAATGTCGTGAAGTCCTCATTGTCGGTGCGTCCCATTTCCTGGAATTCCTGGACCAGATTCTCGCAATGCAATGCAATGCAATGCGCTAGACTGATCATGACCGTCAATCTAGCCTTGAATCCCGCCTTCCAAACCACCCTCCATTTCGAGACTTTTCGGGAAGCCAAGGTCAACAGGGCTTACAGAAAGACCCACAGTATAGGGGGCAAAGGTCCGGACGCTGTTGGACATAGTGCATACAAACCCACCCCCCCCCCACGTGTATGGTGCTGACTATGTGTTTTTGCCTTGACTAGGTCAAAACTTTGCCATGGCTTGTGAACAGTACGGTCACAAAGACAAGGTATGCGATGCCTTCCCCCGAGGCTCCCCTATACATCCTAGACAAGTGACAGAATGGAGTACGCTAGGTGACAATCATACAGCCGCTCGGGGGCATGACTGGTCGGCATATCAAGCAGGTCTTGGAGGAAAAGGGGTTGCATCAATTGACCAGTATGTCTTGGTCTCCATACAAATTGAATCATATTGAATGGTACTCTCTCACTCTAGTTCCCGTCAGTAAATCTACAAGGACGAGTACCACGATATTGGACAGGCGGTCCGGCCAAATGACCGTCTTGATTGTGAGATTGTGATAATATTGCCCTTGTCGTACTGTCTTGCTCTGTATATCTGATACGTACTCATGATTCAGGAACCAAGCGGGAGAGTAGTAACACAGGAACTAGCATTGATAGAATCAACTCTTCACACCGTCTTGACAAGCACACCGCTCGCTACAACTCCGCGAAAGTCGTCATTAGAAGGCATTGCGCTATGTGGAACTCTGCCACCTGGAGTCACCGGGTCGACCTACGCGATGATCGCTCAGCTAAAGCCTTTGCATTGTTTGTTGTTTGTGGATGCGTGTCAAGATATTGAGCCCTGTTTGGAATCTGGAATGGTGGATGTGCTCAAGATAAATGCCGAAGAGGCGGCCGTCTTGGCGGGTTATGGGTATGTAGTATTGTAGTATTGTCGTATTGTAGTATTGTAGTGTGGTGGTAGATTAATACCAACTCCTTGGTGCTGACCCCCCCCCCCCGACGCCCTTCTAACTTAGGGTTGACGATCATGAAGACATAGTGGTGGTAGCCAAGAGAGTCTTGTCAATATATTCATTGGCGATGCTTGCTATAACAAATGGTCCAGACGCAGCTTATCTATTTGACTCTACATGTATAAATGCAACCAGCACACAACCGCAACCGCAACCGCAACCGCAACCGCAACCGCAACCGCAACCGCAGCCGCTACCGACGAACAACCCATCTATAAACCCCTCGGAACGAAGATACAAATGTTTCAAATACGGCATACCAAATGTTATGGACCTAGTAACCGAGGATGATGATTTAGACGCCTTTTTGAGAATGACTTCATCGTCCTTGCCGGAGCCCACTGTATTAGATCCAGGTACTAGAGTACTAGGATCACATGGTGATCTATTCAGTATGGACAGGGGCGCTGCAGCCCTGGGCGTTAGTCGGCAAGTTAGTGGCTTTGATTTAGGTGTATATGGGAATTCCAGGGTAGGGGGTGGTGGTGGTGCATTGGGTATGGCAAGAAATGGAGGTGGTAGGACGGCGAATGAGATTAGGATGAATCCATTAGGAGCTGGTGATACTTGTGCTGGAGTGTTTTTGATTGAGTACCTGGAGACTAGAGTGAGTAGTTTTGTTGTTGTTGTTGTTGTTGTCATGGCAGATGAATCTCACACGTTCTGAATGTAGGATGCGCAATATTCGTTTAGATGTGGATTGGCTGCGGCATCAGCATCATGTCTGGCTGTTGATTTAACTGGCCATTTTGAAAAGAAGATGATGGATCGAATCTCGGAGCACATCACCGTGGAGGAGGTTGACATGAGTGACTTTAGCCCAATGACACCTATGGAACAAAGTATAGACACAGAGTCCTCTGACGCCAACTCCATTAATCGAACATATTCGCCTGGACTTGCATAACGCATGCACATAACTCGTGCGTATAGCATTACTTTCTAACTGTAAGTCCCTCTTGTCTAGTAGTTTGTATCGCATCCATGCCCTCTCCCCCCCCCCGTACAGTTTTCATTGCGCCATGTATGCTTCGTAGGGGTTTTATGGAATGTCGCTTCTTTGTAATTATATACCATAGATCCTGTTGTCGCATTATAGACCTCTCGCCTGGCTGGCCCGTTACTTGCACATGGGGGGAACACGTGGCGATGGGACTCGTTTGCGGACATGGCAAGGACTCTGTACATGAATCTCCGACTCGCCGATGCCAGCATATGATGCAGATTGGAGTGGTATTCGACTCTGCCGTATTCAGTGTGTTTTTATTCAGTTTGCTTCCTTTAGAGTGGACATACCTGTCTTGTCTTCACTTCAGTACGCAACTAGCAGTGGAACATCACATCCGATCTGTCACTAGGCCAAGGCCAGTGGATCCTGGCGCGCCGGGACGCTCGCAACATTACCTTTGCCCACGGCACTGCTGCGCCTGGCTCTGTCGCCATGCATCGTTGGTGGAGATTTCTGTTCAACGGTGAAAGGTCTCCTCCAAATCCTTCCGCCAAGCACGCCGAACCTCAAGAACCAAGTGGCAAGTGGTAAGGACCGATTATAGGTTTGACCATTCATCTGCTTCTTGTTCTGGGCTTGCTATATACGCATATAACGTATATGCGCCCTTTTATAGGCCAAACAAATCATGGACGCCAGATCTGCCTACTCCAGCTCAAAAAGATCTAGCAGTAAACGGCGAGGATGGAGGAAAACCGCAAATAGCCTCAAGCTGGCCTGGTTTGAGTCCTTGTTGGCAATGGTACTGTACTATCTATGGGCGGAACACAATATTTACCGAGCCAGACCGACCAACGCGTCCATGCCTTTGTGATAGATGAAGAGCAGCGGGGTCGAAAAGTATCCATACATTGCCCTCATAGCTCTTGCCATTGAAAATCTTCAGATGCTGTCCTTTGCCTTTTACAGCATCGACTGTACGTGTTGTTGTGGTTGCTTGTGTGAATTACTCTGACTACGCTGGACGCTCAAAAGGCGCTGAATAGGGGGTGTTGCTGGCAACAACGTTGGTATTGCCGTAACTCTGACGCAAATCGAGCATGAAATTGTACACTTTACAGAATACGAGGTTTTGCTGGCTTTGGTTGCAATGTGTTTGGCGCTCATTGCTGTCATGCTGGTTCTGGCCACTTATGTTATCTGGAGTTTTTACAGCAAGGAGTTCAAGGTGCTTCACATACTTATCCATACTTATCTTTGCCCTTTCCCCATCTTGGTTGCCACCTGCCCTAACCTTGTCACTCACCTGAATCCAATCCAAATTCTAGTCGGGCGTATGGCCCTTGCGGGTGCTCAGAATCACAATCAATCTGCTACAATCTGTTCTCTACCTGCCTGTCTTGACAACCTTGATGGCCTCCAGCAAATGTCCAAATACCGATGATGGCCTTGCATTGTATGGGTGCTATACTGGCATACATGCGATCGTTCTGCTTCTATCTCTGGCTGCCGCTCTTGTCTTTATACCTTTCAGCTTGTAAGTGTGTGCATCGTGGCATCGTGGCACCATGTCCATGGCTATGTGGTCCGATATCTATCTATCTATCTATCTATCTGACACGTCTTGCCGACGCATTATAGTTTGATGTCTCTAGCCTCCTTTGAGCCCAATCCACGATCCTCTATTGTCGCCGAAGCTACACCAACAACCCATTTATTGGATAATGTCATCAAAACAATTCTAGTAATAGTATACTCCACGCCACTGCACCCAACAGGGAAGGCTGTATTTTATTTGGCCTGCTGCTGCTTTGAAGTCTGGCTGTCATTTGGGTATCTGCCATTCTACCGGGTCCTTCCGAACCAGTTGAGATGCATCTGCAGTGGAATGCTGGCTGTCGCTGCTGCCATCACGCTAGTCGCTTCATGTGTGAACGATCACCACGACGTTTTTTTTTATGTGTTGGTAGCTTCAATGGCTCTGGCGGGCATTGCTTCATGGCGGATCTTTAGGCGAAGGTGGATGATGGTTTGTCCACAGCATGTGCAGCGGTCAGTGAAGCTCGCAAAGGCCAGGAATCCAGAGCATTGGGCCAAGGAGTTTTTCAAGAGAGAACGAATACGTGCCTTTCGGGCTGTTATTATACGCACAAATTTCATCTGGTTCACCGAAGATCCAGAGCTGATTGCCCTGGCAGAACAGATCTATGTAGCTGCGTTAGAGCTCTATCCCAAATGTTCCAATTTAGCCTTGAGCTACGGCATGTTCTTGAAGCTTGTCAAGGACGACTTGAGCTCAAGTTCCTACTGGTTTAAAAAGGCAGAGCGTCTGAATCCACCTATTCACGTCCAGTTTGTAAGTTTTGCCTCGGTAGTATCCCAAGTATATGTGGGATGGCATATGGTAGCATATATATGCATATATATATGCCTTGTCTATTTTAATCACCTCTGCCATATATACATACATAGGTTGTCTACCAAGCGGAGATGGATAGACGGGAAAGAATGGCTACACGGGAAGGCGCTAGTGTTCCATTGGATGCAGTGGATCGTGTTGAATTCAAACATTTGATGCTCCGGGCAAATTACTATCACCGACAAACTGCCATCCACGCTTCCAAATTCTGGTCAGCTCTGGCTTCTGGCAAATGCAATGCAATCATGCTCAGTGCGGCGGGCTTCGTATACAATTCCACTAGCGCCAATTCTGAATGAAAAATTCACAATCTCTCTCTCTTCCAAAATTTAGATCAGCTCGCAATTTTAATGGAACGAAACGAAAAAGGCGCTGCCCGAGCCTATGGCTCGTTGATGTCTCGATTCTCTCACATCCCTGCAGTTCTCGTCAATCACATTGCATTTATGAATTTGACTGCTCAGTCGGAAGAAGCTGCGGATTTGCAGGCGGATTATGATGAGCTAATGGACAATATGGAGCAAGAGAATGCGACAGAACCGCTTCAAAATCCCATTCAGCTGATGGGTTCAGCTGCCGTTCTGGAAATGAATTCACCGGACAGGCTGCAGCGAGAAGCATCAGTCTTTGGGAGACTATCATCACGACCTAGACGAGGCTCTGGTTCAGCCATTGATGGACTGAGATTGGCTCCATTGCCGCCAGCTATAACTCGCAGCCGAGGAGAAAAGAGAGCGCATGCCATTTATCGAAGAATGGTGAAAGCCTATCAAACCAAGCAAGCTACGTTTATGGGAAGAGTCGTCTTGGCTGTCATGTTTCTCATTGTATCTATTGATTTGGGTTTTGTTATCGTGCAAGAACTGCTCGTTGGTGTGAGTACTCCATGGTTCACTAGCCGGCTCATTCCGCTCATTCCGCTCATTCACCCGGCGCAAACCACCACTCTTCTAGTCTTTACGCCAAGGTCTTGACTCGCTGTACGCCATAGCAACTCTAGGTGCCTTGTGGGCGGCTGCACCAACTATTTGCAGAGCCCTCCAGCAGAGTGGTAACTATTGACGGATCCTAGTTGTCAAATCTATCTAGCTATAAACTTGAAGTAACACAATGATATAGCTTTCGACGCTAGGGTCTTTGCCGTGGCACAGCAGCGGTTGCGTTCCATCTGCTCCGCTTCAACCGGACTTGTCTATACTGCATATGACACCATGCAGTCGCTTGTCAAGACCACACCAGGAGCAAGTCAGGACTACCTTTTTGAGGACACCATTCCAGCTGTTTACTACTATAAGAACACGAGCCGCCCTTATGTCTCTGAAAACGTTTCATTCATAAATTTTGTGCTGGACATGTCCTTTGCGTGCAGTGCCGTGGGATCACTGAGTGCCAACGATTTCCTTTCTGGTGCAGTCAATACCAATCAGTATTGGAGATTCCTGTTAACGAACGGTGGCTTTACCGCAGACAGCTTCGTGCTCGTCCTCAAATACACAGAGTTAATTGGGGAACGTGCGGCATATGGTCAAGTTGTTATCTGTTGGAGTCTGTGTAAGTACTAGTTTTAGTGGTTTGCTTTCGGGTTTTTGAATGCGGTTCAGTCGCTAAAGCAAGTGGGCCTATATTACAGGTGCGGTGGCCGTTGTCTTTATCATATGCTGTGGCTTTTTCTTGTTCAAACCTGCGGTAGCCGAAGCAAAACGCTCGAGACAGCTTGCCATTGAGGCCTTTTTGGAAATCCCCAAGGACGTTGTGCTCAAAACGTACATGAAATACAAATTTGAACCGTCAGAAGGCAGATACGTTGATGCTGATGAAGTAAGCGACGATGAAGACGATGAAAACTCTGATATTCCCTCTAATACGAGTCGGCCTACGGACGTCTTTAAGAAGATTACACTTTGGTATTGCGTTGTGCTTACGCTCCTCGTAAGTGTTGAACATTTTTTTTTCTCTCTCTCGCATCATCATCTCGCATCATCATCATCATCATCCCCATTATTGCTGTTATGATGCAGTAGTGATTGACGCTTTTTTAAACAAGGGCATTTTTTTGAGTGTTCATATGGGAGTGGGCTTGACGTATCTTCAGAGCGTGGTCACGATCAACAAACAAGTGTCTTTGGCTGGGAGCGCGCCCACTGTCCTCTTACAAGCCACTACTGCAGTCGTGGAACGGGCACAACGGGATCCATATTCCTACTACAGTGACGCTGAACTTCAACGAAGGGGCCAGGTCTATCTTGATGCATTCAAAGTATCACTCAACGCTTTGCTCTATGGTAATACCAGCCTCGGATATGACAGGCCTACCGTCGAGCCCACGATCTTTTATACCGGAGAACCCTATAACAATGGAACCACGTACTTGCAGATTGTAAGACAGCTTATGAGTACTCTACAACAAGCTATTCGACAGGATGTGCTCACGCACAATGATTCGAGCTTAACGCAAATTGCGGGATACCTTGCTAATTGTGTTGTACCCATGGGCATCTATCTCAACCAGGTATGTTTTTCTTGGTGTTTTTTTTTTTTGTTTGCTTGCTTGCTTGCTTGCATTGTACATGTATTGATGAGTAAGAGAGAACTCCAACTAACTAGACAAACGATGCGTACTTGGATGTGTATAACGATCTGAATACTTTTGTGCTCCAAGCATGGTTCCCAGTTTTTATGGTGGTGCTATTCATTATTTACGTCAGACAAGTGCGAGGAATCATGAAGGCGGTCATGAGTGAGAACGAGGTGGGTTTTTCTCCATGCTCTCTTTTCACGCGGAGCAGTATCACGTATCATATCATATCATGTGGCTACATCATGTGGATACATAGAGAACGCTACGGGTCCTTTTGATGCTACCGGTGGAAGTGGTATCCCAAATTGAATCCATCCGACGTCTGCTGCACATGGAGGTGGATTTCGAGGTGCCGGAACTGCGCCGCGACATGGGGCCCGGCAGCTCACAAGTGATTCGACAGAGCCAGCTGACAAGACTTGATTCTGGAGGCGACACGCCTTTGGGCTCGGCCAGCATAATGCGAGACGTAAAAGCATTACGTGAGGAAGGACCAGAAGGGATAGTGCCAAGCCCCAGAGGGGCGCCCACTCTTGGGCTGGGTTTTGGCCCTGGTCTTGGTCTTGGTCTTGGTTTGGCTCCGGCTCCGGCTCCTGATGCAGTCACATCCAATGTGGGAGTGGCATACAGGCAGTTGGTAAGCGGCGATGCATCGGGGCCTTTATCATCAACAGTATCAATCCAGCGGCAACGAGACGGGGAAGCAGGCAAGGCGGCGGCGGGCCCACCGGCA
>QEAN01000344.1:2966-23381 GCA_006535955.1 Synchytrium endobioticum | reverse complement strand
CTACCGGCTGCATGGTGCATCAAATCCAGCGGCATGGCTGCATTGAGCATATGAGAATGATCTTGCACATGGTTGAGCAGGCCAGACAGGGCGCAACATGATGTGTAACTTACATTGATATGAGCTCTATTCCTAGAGAGTTCATACAACAGAATCAAATAGTCCAATTGTTCAGTCACCAAGATTTGTAACTACCTTTATACAGAGCGGGTAGATTGTCGACAGAACCATGATTATAGTCCAAAATACATGGCCGAAACAACACTAGCAAACACACTTACTGCCAAGGCAGTCGGTGTGTACATTGCTGCAGCCCGATTCAACACATAAGTGCTAACCCACTGTGGTATAGCCACATATGTTCCGGTATTAGGATCAAAGTTACAAGCTTTGAAGGAATCCATGGTTGCTGAGAATACGCCATTGGGAACTGCACCACCCGCCCATCTGCGTGTGCCTTCTTGTGAACATCCACCATCCCATACGCCTAATTCTACATTTGAGAGGGATGTGGGGTAGTGGCCTTGTGAGGATTGGAAGGTTACTGTTCTGGTTAGATTGCTATCGATCCACCATCTACAAAGTGCCATGGGTGTTAGTTTATGATGCGAAAACGTGAACTGCAGCTGTCGTGTTTTACCTGATGAAAGCATTCGTCCATTCAATGGTATATATCATGGCAGTGGTTGTAGTGTCTGTTAGATTGTTGTCGTATTGAGAATTCTCACGATTGGATTGGTTCCCTAGTTAAAAGTGAATAGAGATGTGGTGTCAACACTTTGACTCAAAACAGACTGTACACGACGGCATGATTTCTTCACTAATTGCTCCTACTACCTCACGAATCCCTGATCAGCATCATTGCATATACTCATCAAGCACTTACCCTTCCAAAAGTAATTACTCTGAGCCTGGTGCTTGTTCCCACCAACCCACTCCCAATCAATCTCATCTCCGCCATCACTCCTCAGAATAAACGCCGTGACGACACCGGGAGTGGCACTAGCCGTCTTGACTCTAATCTGAGCAACACCATACTGTAATTGTCCCAACGACTTCATTGTAGCAGAGAGGCCGCACGATGTAGGATTGTATCCCATTGGATCCGTTACATTTTTGACCATGGTTAATGTGATTCCTTTGTTGAGTGCTGCATCTGGTGCAGGAGTTACTTCGCCATTGGTTACTTGGAATGATGAGCCTAGAATGTCGAAATAGTCGGAACTACAGACGGGGAATGTTTGGGCGTTTGTGGTGGACGGTGATAGTATGAATGGGAGGGTGATGCATAGTATGATTATTGACTGCTGTATTCTTGTCATATTTGTCTGGTTGTATAATGTCTGGTACGTAAGACTGGCGGTATGGCTGAGATGAGGGTAGGACTACACCTTTGGTGTATAATCCGGTTCGTTCCAACTGTTCACTGTTGCGTTACTTTTCTATTGTGAAAACTCTAATTGTGATTTCAGTAAGACCAATCTCCAGAGCAGACAGAGCAGGCTCGCGGACGATGATGGATTCAAATAAGATTTACCTGGTAAAGGTGGATCAAGCAACTGCTGTTTCTCTCGTCAAATGATGAATGTGGGTTGAAGGAATAATGGTGAAAAAATAAAAGACGTAAATGCCTCCGAAATAAACTGAACCGGCTGCAGCATCATCAGGCTAAAGTCACTCTTCCAACGCGTGTGACACCACGCCATCAAGAGTGACAGTGCACAAACAACGTGTGGATTCCTACTGAAAATCATACAACGGTGCATAATAAAGCAAATGCTAACTTATATATTAATACAATAATGTAACACTCCCTATAGCACTAGAGAACAACTTACACCGCCACCACATTACTTGGACACATGACTGCCTTGGAATGAGGCAAAAGCTTGCAATTGCTTTAACTGCTCCAACATACCACCAACATTCGTTGTACCCGCAGAGCCTGGATTACCACCAGAAGCTAATGTATTCCTACCACCTAATGACGACATCCCGGACAAGGACGATAACAAACTAGGTTGATTTGCTTGTTGTTGTGGTGGAAGACCATATCCGGACTGGTGTGGTGATGGTGCTGGCGAAATTTGACTGTAACCAGATAGAGTTGGGATGCTATTGCCGCTAGGGTTGCCATGCCAGGAATTATTCATATTAGGTACAGGTGGAGCTGATGGTGGTGTCATCATATTCCGATGGTGCTGGGATGCTTGTTGTTGGGCATACGGCTGTTGATATGTGGGTTGCATCGGATAACTACCGCCCATAGGCATGTTATTATTCGTACTACTACTGGAGGCAGCACCAGCAATGATTGCCATTTGTTGTGGTGTGAGATTACCTCCAGAATGTGCTGTAACTAATGCAATCAAAATGCCTTGATCAAGGCCAACTCCTCCATTCGGTAACATAGCTATGATATGCGGTGGTAAAGTGGCTAACAATGCCGTTGCTATCGAACTTGCCGCTGCCACGGGTGCTTGTGGTTGTTGCATTGGTGGCTGTCCATAATACGATTGCTGTGGAGGTGGCCCTTGATTTTTATAATAACTCGATGTTGCTTGATTTGGAGGTGCGCCGTAATTGCCTTGTTGGGCATTCATGTTTTTATTGGCGTGTTGGGCCATGGCGGCATTACGTGCTGTTCGTTCTCTCATCAGTATATTTGGCATAGTTACTGCTCGGATGCCATTATACTCTATGAGATAAACCGATACGTGTCAGATCTCACTCGCTGAATATCCTGTTGTTTCATCCTGGCAGAAAAAAAATTCATGGGTCCGCACGTACCGGTGTTGGCATTAGGACCGCCCAGAATTTGCATCGATATAGCTTGATCACGTTCATGGTATGTTTCTACAAAGACAACAGCCAGAACTCCTTCCTCGATCAGTTGCTGAACTATTGGTCGTAAAGCAGTATCTCGAGATAACCGAACAATGTCAACAGTCATTCCCGCTGATTTGGCTATAGTCTCAACAGAGGTTATGTACTTTCTACAATTGATCAGAAAATGGACGTGATTAGGGGATAGCGAAGCGAGAGGCCAGTGACGAGAGCGAACGACAGAACCCCGAGAACTTCGGACAGGTACCTACTCACCTATCAACATCACCCAAAGCCAAAATTTGGACTTCAGGTATTTTAGACCCATATCGTTTCTGAATAAAGGAATAATCAGAGGCATTGTGTGATTGGGCGCCTGGCGGTGATGCAAATCTCAATGGACGACGATCTGGGGAGTCACGTTTGTACGAATCACGATCATCGCGTCGGTTACCACCATGTCGGTCGTGATCATCATTCCTACGTGAATCGTGTCGACCGCCACCGCCACCTCCTCTCGAAGTTGAAGTGTACGGTGCCCTATCATCACGGTTATTGCTACCATATCTATTGTTTCGTACAGGACCACCAGAGCCCCCAATTTCATGGGAATCGCGATGATGATCTGTGGAGGAATTGGGATGGGAATTGGACGAAGGACGACCGGGACCACGATTTCGTGAATTGTCATGCTCTCGTCGTGTATCATCTTGGGGAGGAGGGCCGGTAGTGATTTGGTCCCGATTTTGCCCAGGTAAAGGTTTATCTCTGGACTGTTTCAAATCTAATGCATTCATAAAATGATTTGATTAGGACGTTGTGTCAAAAGCTTTTACAATTCAAACTCGTCTGGTCAAGACAGCGTGATAAAACATCTCATGTCGTACACGAACGGCTACGACGTCCAGCACAGCGCGTAGAGAGAGAACCTACCCATATTGAGGCCACCGAGAAGACGACCTTGCTCATGTTGAACGGCCAATTTGCACGCCTCGGGATTGTCAAATTGAATAAAAGCATATGAATTTTTCATCAAAATTTCCTTGATGTTACCATATTTGCGAAATATTTCTCCTAATTCCTCCCGAGAGGTCTTTTCAGACGCCATATTTCCAATAAAGAGACGTGAACCGGTCGGAAGTTTAGCAATATCTGAAGACGTTGATGTATAGTGGACCGCGTATGGCCCACCAAATTGATTCAGCGCAGGAGCGGGTTGTGGTAGTTGTTTTGATTGATGATTCGATTTATGGTTACCAGTACTATCATTGTGATTGTGTCCATTAGGGCGATCCATTCGTTCACGTTTCCATGGTGGTTCATGACCACCATTACTAGGGGCGTTGATTGAACTGGACATTGATGGAGGTGCCTGCACTGTAGCTGAGGCCGTTGTAGAATTTCCTGTTTCGGTGGTTACGCTACCATTACTTTCACCAGGCGCACCAGTAGCTTGGGCGGGGGCAACATGCTGCTGGGCCCAAGCTTGATAATTATAATAATAGTATGCAGGGTCTGGAGGATACCCTGGATAGAATGAAGGAGGTACTGTACCCGGTGGAGCCTGTTGAGCCATAGCAGCCCATTGTTGCTGCTGTTGCTCATACCAAGCTTGCAGCATCGCCATGTTAGCACCACTACTGGGATCGGTTCCAGCAGCGACATCTGAAGAAACAGTACTGGAAGGAGGAATAGATGACGAAGTGGGTGGATTTGGAGGGAGAAGTGGTGGAGGTTGGGCTGCACCAGGTACACCTATTGAATTTTTTACAGGTAGCGAGGGAGTACTGGTGCCCGGAGGATGCTCTGGAGACGAAATTGGCTTGCTGAGCAACAAGGAACTCGTGCTATCGTTAGAATTTGCTGGATGGCTGCCTTCACCATCATCAACAACATCATCCCCCCCAACACCAGGTTCCAACGATGGATCCACAGCAACGACAGTGGATGGAACAGCCTGGCTTACTTCACTTTTACTTTGGTGGATGGATGGATCGTCGACTTCAATGTCGGTACTTTGGTCTTCAACATGATCTTCTTCTCGTCCTGACTGACTGTTAGATCTTAGTGTATGTATTGACTCTTCTTCACCTTCTTTCATAATGACTGAACCTCAAACCCTTTGCCCCTGATAGTTCGTTTGTTTTTCAGAGTATCACTCTTTATTTGAACGATGTTAGGAATACGCCATCACACTTACATGTTATTTATGTGTATGCACACGCGAAAACTTTACGTGTTTAGACACGTTTCCTTCAGGAGCTGATACTGAGGATGATAATTCTGTTTCCTCTAACATCATATATGCATCGTCATGCTCAATGAGCGGTGATGCATCTCCCGTAATTCTGCGCAAATTACCCAAAGGAGACTATGATTGGATGAAGCGAAATAGTGTATATAATATCCTAGACATCTCCTACGCTATTCCTAATCGTGAGACTAGTTGGGCTTTCCAGACCGCTTATGCCAATTTGTTGCAAAGTTATTCGGAAGAAAAGACCGACAAGCATCGGAACCAAACTCAACGAAACACGCGTGAACCTACATGCTGGCGTATGTGGATATAGGTGGAGATTTTCGCAAGCTTTCATCGCCTAGCCTGCATGGGCTCATGCTTTCATCACTTTGTTATGAGGACTAATCACTGGGGCAGTTGATGGTGGCGGTTATAGCGAACTATGATGACATACAAATCTTGCATGACATTTTCAGCCTGTCTGCATACCACTCTACCACGATATTGCAATGCACGGTGCTAATGTTGAACGTGATCTCAATGTGAATGTGTCTTCCAATGAGCAAGAAGCTTGATCTCTCAGCTAATTTTGAATTGATGTATATAACTTTGGCAAGGTTTTTGTCCTGATATGTACAGTCACTCCTCGATATAAGCTCACGTTTCGTGAATCCCGCGTCCTGGAACATATATGTGAAACCCTGCTGAATTGCACACCTTCGGGCAAATTGCGTGTCTGATCCCGCACATGTGCTTATATCGGGGTATTCGGCTGATACGTAGCGAAATACACCTGCACCCTGGACACATACAATGCGTATCACGTTTTCGGCTTCAGGTAAGAATTTGTCTTCATATTCAAACCACTATAGAAATGTCAGACCTGTCTTCACTAGAACAAGAATATTCGCGGAAATTGACTACAAAGCGATGTATGAGTACATAAACGTGCCATACATCTGCCGTTAAACTATAAAATTGCAATGGTGCTAAGTTGAATGAGTATTGACATCTTCGAAAGTCCTCCAATGAGGATGAGCATGGAGTTGTTGATTCAATCCCCAATCATCAAAGTATCTCTCAAGTAGTTGTGGACTATCTAGTATCTTTTTCTTGGCAGACACATTATACGGGGTTGGATGCGGAATCGGTAGCTCCCCGGATTGACTGAGATACCATCGGGCAAGCATGTTTACTGATATACCGACAATCAAGGAAGATAATATCGTCACTGTCGGTATCATCAGGTTTGGTACCGGCAGAACATAATCCAAATATTGGTAGGGTGATGTAAGTTCGTGACGAAAAAGAATCATACTAGCTGCTGATGCTAAGAGACCTGCTCCTATTGCTAAAACCTGTTTACACAATGTTAACATGATATTCAACAGTATCGCTATTACCACATACGTCACACCTTGCTGGTTTTATGAGGGAAGAAGCCGCTGTGCGGGAATGAGCCCATTTGGCACCACCGGACGAAATGTTCACACGAATTCCTCAAAAGCTGATAGTGCTGATCCTTCGGGTACTTTAAAGCATAGACTTCACCTAGCCCTCGTTCTAAGGTGTAATAAGGAGCAACAGGCAAACTATTTCTTCTCCATCTTAAAACTTTTTTCAGCTTCGATCTCTTGCTAATCCTATCCCAATCAAACTCACTATCTGTATTTGGACTGTTCGGCTTCTTTACGGGATACTTGTTATCCAGATAGATGTACTGGTCGTTGACCAAAAAGCTGTCCAACGTGGCTAATCGTACACAATACCGACGTGATGGATCTGGTTCGATATAGTCAGGGAAATTTGTCCATTCGTTTAACCTATCCAATACAAGATTCGGTATGGTGGGATGTAAACAGTTTGGACAAACCAGAAGATCTTGGGAATCAGGCGGGAGCCATGGTTTGCATGACCTTGTTAGCATCAAGGCACAAAAGACACAAGTGGTGCCGACATAAATGCACCAATGCCTGAGCGCTGGATTTAGCTTGAGACGTGTGAGCGTATGCCATCAGGGAGGCGGCAATTACAATAACTGTAAATCCTAGTGTTACTGCACCTACCAAATCCAATTCGCTTCAGTATCCTCATCTGAGCATCAGACTTGTTATCCCAAATAGTGCTAAATCTCTTATATATACAATCTCCGGGGACCAACACTCTCTTTTTGAGGGGAGTAAAGGCGCGCGTATGTACCATCCAACCAGTAACACACCATCTAAATTAAAACGGAAAGAATTGCTTAAAACACCAATGTTCAAACTGTACAAAAGTACCTACCTAGCAAAAGCTGTTCCTGGTGCGTATTCATCCATCCACGGACTGGGTAGCCCGAACAGCCTCGTAACATCTAATCTACTCAATGCATTATATCGTATCTGTTGTATTGATAACGTAATCGGATAGGGATGTATCTGGACTGTTGAGTAGCGACTCAAGACATGGTCAAGATTTGTCACCCTCACCGACGGCTCATGCGATGGAGAGAGAAGCCTGGTTGTCTGGCAATATTTCGCTACTACTACAGCTTTCTTTATCACTTCACGATGTCGGTTTGAGTTTATACAGACTAGATCCTTTGGTTTACAGGTTCGGCCTTGGCATTCGTTGGTTGGGGCGGATCTGCAAAACAGGCAGATATCTCCAATATACACTAGGGATCAAGGCAATGTCAGTTTTGTGGGAATAAACAATTTGGTTGTATAGATGATTATGTACCGGCTTGCTCTATTGTCCTATTGGCTACAGTTTCTAAAACAAGCCATGTTCCAACCTATGGAGTCGAATGATGTCGGTTTTGCGAAAGTAGAGTGTTCGCAGAAAATGAGCGAGCGGAGCTCTATGAATGGAGGTCTCCAAAGCCACATATATCCAGTCTTTATACACATCCGGCAACTGGGACATTCAGAGAAAGCCCACCAAACTTCACATCAGCTTCAGCACAGCGATCACTTCCAGGACATATTGCCCCGATACACATTCAATATTCACGAATTACGCACCTGAAGTTTACTTTCATTGAACTCCGCCCGCTCCATCTTCATCAAAGTGATCGATACTATGGAAGTCAGGTGATTCAGTCACTGGAGCCAGACGCGCTCATCGTGCCACACTGCGCCGAAAATTGTCATAGTACACCATCGGCGACATCTATACTAGTGCATAAAGAATAACATGCCATTTCAGAACGTGTCTTAGGTACAAAGGGTTGCAGGGATGGTTTGCGCTATATTAGACACGCCTTCGCCCTGATTTGGTGTGTAAGGCTAAAATATAGGTAGACTGTCTCATACTCTTGGCAACTACTGCTGGACGCCAAAAGACAGCACAAGAGGGCACGAACACCTAACTACTCGCCCATGCCTTACAGCAAACCTAGCAAGCCACTCTCAGCATCATCATACCATACTTCTAATACTGAGTAAACTGACTCTGAGATCCTTGATAGCTACCAGCTGCCCCGTGACTCAAAATCCATTCGTCAGCATTCTGACTCTTGTAGTCCTCCAACAAATAATCATCAGGATTCCTACGCTGTTTACTATTACTGATGTGACTATACCCATTACTACCCTTACCCACATCAACGTTATGGTTGGCAGAGATGCGGTCGTATTGTGAAAACGACTGCTGGGATTGGGTGAATGGTAGTTGAGAGAATGGCAAGCTGTTGTTTTGAGATTTCATATTATTGGATTGAGCGACTAATGGAGGAAAGTCGCCCCCGCCAGGTAACGAAGCTTGCGAGAAGGGGATCATGGGTGGTGGAGGCAGGAAAGTTTGCGACTGAGAAATGACACGACTGGGATCGATATAGCCCATGGGATTATCAAATGGATTATATCGCTGTTGTTGTTGCTGTTGGGATAATGGCTGCTGAGCCGGTGGTGCTCCTCGTGGAACTATGCAGAGGTATAATGTCAGTATGACACACGAGATAGTATCCGACTACATCAACAACAGTCTACGTACAATCTTGAGCATTAGGTGCTTTGGCGAAATGCTCACGGGCATCAACGACAAATCTTCTAGCAGTAGAAGCGGACAATCCATATTCTCCACCAGCTCCGAAATCTTTTCGAATCCTAGGCTTCATCAGCTGGATCTGGGATATTTTCAAATTGCTCAATGGTCCTTCTACAAGACATCCCTTCTCTTTATACATTGCTAGTAACTGGTACCATAATGGGTGTCGCGATAAGACTTTGGGATTTCCTAGAATGACTACACCATACTTGGCACGAGTCAAGGCCACATTAAGACGACGTGGATCATTCAAAAATCCTATACCCTGATGTTCATTCGATCTTACACATGATACGACTATGTAGTCTTTTTCTCGTCCTTGGAAAGCATCGACGCTAGCTACCTCGATTTCCTTGTATAGCTCTCGTCGTAAACTACCAGCAAATTGCATATGCTGAACTACATAGGATCGTTGACCCTCATATGGAGTAATTACACCTATATGAATTGGTGTAATGCCTGCTTTTAGTAATCGAGTAACAACCTTCTCAACGTTGGCAGCTTCAGTGCGATTCAAGTATGATGTGCCCGATGATGAGATTTCCTCTTGCCCGAATGAGCAATGGAACATCATGGGGGTTTCAAGCACTGGCCACGGGAAGTCAATGCTAGGTCGAATACGTTCTTGAGCAGTTACACCGTTTTGTAGAGATCCCTCGTAAAACATATTGGAAGGAAATTCAGACAAACATGGATGCATACGATATTGCACTTGTAATCGAATTGGCCGTACACCTAGTAGTACCAGACGCTCAAACAAGGACTGAGATAGACCTGCTTTGGCTGCTCGTTTGGATATAATTACAGGACCCAATTGCTGATGATCTCCTACGAGAACTGCTTGCCGAGCACCCAATACTAGGGGGATCAAACATTCGGGCTCAGCTGCCTGTGTTGATTCATCAATCAAGGTAGTTCGAAATGTCAATTTGGCCAAGCGTGGATCTCCTGCGCCTGTACAGGTAGTACAGATGACGTCCGCCATTGACAGGATATCTCGTTCGGCTGCTCGTCCTAGCATCCTATACCTTTTTTCATCGGCAGCAGACAATTCACCCAATTCATCTCGCAGTCTAGACAATTTTTGTAATTCTGGCATACTATCATTATTTCGGACTTGCTCGTGGAGTGTCAGAGCGTCAACTGAGGAATCCAAAGCTTCTCGGGACTTGGCTGCAACTCGTACGACTTTGAGACCAGTGCGATGTATTTTCTCAGTCAACTGGTCCACGGCTACATTCGATGGAGCACACACCAAGATTTGTCCATCATTCATTTTCGCCAGATGGTAGACAATAGTAGCAGAAGTAACAGTCTTTCCCGTACCAGGTGGACCTACGCGAGATTCCGAGTGCGAGCATCAACAACAGCATGGAGGGACCTGTCAATTAACGTCCCAGTCACTTTCAGCATACCTTGAATAAGACTTAGAGGCTTCGTTAAAACAGACTTGACGGCAAATACTTGAGAATGATTGAGTTCAGGTAAACTTGGAGCTGAAACTCGTTTCGGCATTTGGACATGGAGGGCTTGTGGTTCAACATCGTGACCCAACAAACGATGGTATATGTAAGCACTAACAGAGTTTTGATCTAAAGCAAATCGCTTCATAGCATGTTGCATTCTGATTACAATCTGTCAGTTAGGATTCTCAACGGAACACTACCATGTGAAAATCAACGCAACTTTCTTTAGTATAATACACACCGATCAAATGACGTTGACTTCCACACAAAGTCGACAGTAAATCCATGTGTCAGATCAATAGGCGCATTATCAGCCTTTCTCAATTCAATAGCCACTTCATCGGAAAGATCTATAACAAGGGTTAAACACTGTTTCGGCAAACAGCAATGAAAGCCTGGCACTCACTGTTTGGAATCTTGATAACAGGACCCCGGTCCTCCCAGGGAGCATGCAGTTCTCCACGATATCTCAACACTATTTCATCGCCAACCGCTAATCTTATTTCACCTTGCTCAAGTTTTGGTAGCACAAAGTATGCAACTCGTTTCATGTTCAATCCCATATCCCATCGAACTATAACGTCTTCTTGAGTCTGAGATTCCTTGAGCCTTCGATCTGTATCGGCTTCCAATTTGACAAGTGGTCCAAATATGTTTTGATACTGGTAGGCGTCATCATACCTAGCGACGGCAGCACGTAGGATCAATAATTACACCCATTTCACGATACTGTTCATAACCACAATCCCAAGGCTGGACAATGCGAAATGATTACCTTAACTGAACAGGTAACGGCTCATCGTCCGCGCCAGGCCGTTCCAAGTCTTCAATAGTAGCACTCCCATTGTCCTTCCAGATCTCTTCCAGTTTGGCAATTTGAGCATTCGTAATTTGGCGTGCTCTCATTTGCTCTTGGTCTGTGGGTACTTTAACCAACCATGGTAAAAAGCACTTATCATCAATCAAGGGCAGCCATTGGGATAAGTCCCAAGTCATATCCTTTGAACTGGGAGCCGATGCGCATGGTTGCCTGTATACAAGTGGCAGTAAGTACAAAGTCGAAAATTCCGTCACACTACAAAATTGTGACGCACCTGCACAACAGCACAACGACAGTATCAGACTTGGCTGGTATGAAACCCAGCAAAAATGTATTTCTAGATCCACAATTGTAACATTCTAGTATTGTTTCACCCAAAGGGGATTCAGGATGTAACGAAACTTCTTTGTGTCTGGCACGAACCAGGTGATTGACAATGTGGGAGCCAGATATTTTGCCTCGCGAGTTACAAAACCACTTTGCACATGCTATGCATTTGACTACTGAGGAAGGTGAATGGATTCCACAGTATCTAGTTGGATGTAGAGCGACGTGAGTCTGATGTGGACGACGTAATTCGATGCTGTTTGCCTTCACAGCAACATCCACACCTACTTGCAGGCATGCTCTGGCAAGTCCTGAGCTTCAAAATCACCGGCGTCTCCATCTGCATCGGTTTCTTCGAATGCCAATTCAGCACCATTCAAATTCGAATCGTACACATCTTCAGTCATTCGGGATGATGAATGAGCTTTACCGCCCACATTACTAGCACTAGCACTAGTACCACTACTATTTGGTATATGAAGGTGATGTTGCGAAGGCTGTGATGACAAAGATAATGATGGCAATCCGAGTGCATCGACATCATCCTCGAGATCGTGGAGCCGGCGGGAGGAAGGTCCTTTGGTCTGGGACTTTTGCGTCGCAGCCTGCGAGGGAGCTGTAAAGTCGGTGTAATCATATTGGCTTGCCTGGGTGTCAGCCCCCTCTGCTATGTCGAGAAAAGTCAAGTCTTGCGAAGTGGATGATGAATGATCATATCTAGGCATTTTACTAGCGGCGGACTCCTGGACGACTGCTCTGTAGTGACTGGACGTACACTTCTGCGTCTGCTGTGGTATGCCGACGTTTGTGGCAATCAATCGACGGTCACCTCACTTGCTGGTGTTGACGGACAAGGCACGCCCGTACGAAACGCCGAGCACGACGGTCAAGCCGTGGCATCCAATGGCTGGATAGCCCTTTGGCCCCTGCTTCGCCGCGTTCCTGCCGCATCGCGCATCTGGCTCACTCTGGATCAGACACAAAGCTAGTCCCTCACAAAATTTCGAAATGTAAAAATCTAGTAAAATAACCGAGATAAAATTATAATACATACAGCAATCAGTCTATAAACATGAGGTACCTATATGCATATGTATGCAACATGCACGTATCTGCTACTACTCCGACTTGCTATCGGCTCAACACTGCTTGTTGGGTGTTCATGGGCGTGAATGACGGATATGATACATGACTGGCAGGAGTGGAAGTTCCTATGGATACTTCTTTGCGGAGGAGATAAGCTTCGTCTAAATGTCAAAGTGCACCATGGTGAGTCGAGGCATATCGAATGCGACATCAAACTCATTGTATTTCCCAGAGCACTTAATTGCGATGATTCTTACGGTACATTTGAAGTGATTGCCTTTGCATTTGCAATCGTAAACGTAACACTTCTGATACATCTTCCTTAGATAGTGGTTGCACGGGAGCAGACGAACGATCTTGGGATAGGTATGGCGATAGAAATGTTAGAATGTACTGTCATGATAGGCTCAGATATTATTCCATGTCCGCACTCGGCGTCCGCCTTAACTCCACAACCAACAGACACATCACAAGACCTCATCAGTTTAACACAGAGTGATCCAAGGCAAGAGGCGGAAAGTACTAACCGTAATCATCCTTGGGATAGGTTAATGCGACTGTAACCATGTCATGAAACCTCACAAACTTTGCGGGACTCCGTATCTCGTCAGATGAAGTACTCGATGTTGACGAGAATTGTAGGAATAGGGCGTGGTGATCGATTGATGAGCGGAATGATGCTGTGGCCATTGCGCGTGGTGACTGTGCGAGAGCGATCTATGCTACTGTCGCTACAGACTAGTTTGTTTATTCCGTTAATATGTGCCTCTCAAGGGGAGTTCGGGGGTTGGGACGATGCCGGACCAATGAGATGACGGGGCAGGGCAGGGCTTTGTCCTTTGTCCTTTGTCCTTTGCCGCCAACCCCGGGGGAGGGACAGGCTCCACCAGTGACTGGCCCGTGTGCGACTAGATCGGGTTGGACTCGGAAAGGATGCCTGCTCTTGTTCTTTTGCGTTCAGTCCGCTCTCGCAGACTCGCGCAAATACACAAACAAACGGGAGAGTGGACTCGTAGCTTGTCATTGGTAGAGTTGTCGAGAATGGAACAGAATACCAATCGCAAATTTGGCCCGTTCAATTTCTCTCTGGGATTTCAATGGAATGGGAGCCCAGTCGGGAGTGGGTGGGGGAATCGCGAAGTATATGTATCTCCGGAGCGCTGCGGGACAAGCATGTTTAAAGCGCATCTTCGCGATGTAATATTCATACGTGTATTGTACGGGAAAATATACGTACGTATAGAAAAAATTCCTACCTGGCAGTCCATACTCCCTAAAGGCACGATATGACAAACATGACTACCTATTACCGGACTGCCGATTCTATGCAATTTTGGCGCATCCCCTTATTGTTGGGATATGCCTTTTCGGTTGTTTTTGTCTGCATGTCTTGCATAGTATACGTATATATTGAAGTATCCGCAAAGACTACCTGGGGCAGGCCGCACGGGCAGGTAGGAGCATTTGGCCCTTTTCTGCTCTTGTCAAAACATTCACACCGACTATGCCTGTTAAAAGGGACTATTTCGGCATAAGCAATCGCTCAATCTGACCCAATGAAGCAGCGGAGCTCCATCGCACACAGGGGCAGCAAACGCCCTACCGCCAGAAAACCACTGCCCGTATTCAAAAGTCGACCTACACTCCCCCGAGTGTCAACCCCTTCCACGCACACCAAAGTGAAGAAACAATCCAAAACCAAACATACCATAAAATCTGACGTCTACGAGGCTGACGATCATGCCCGAGACGAATCCCGTATTCTAGGCATCAACTCCCGCGGCAACAGGTTGGATGATGTCGAGACCTACGAGTTGGATGAAGATGCTGAAATTGCTTCTGATGATGATGACGAGGTTACTGAGGATGAAGCCTTTGATGAAGGCGATGAAGCGAAATACTCGGATTTCTTTGCTCCGGGCCGTTCGTACTACATTCCACCCGCGGCGACCAAGCGTCGGAGTACTAGTAGAAAACAGGGAATCAAATATAAACCACTAGATCTCAACGAAGATGAAGAAAAGCAAGATAGTGGTCCCGCTAGTGGTAGTGAGGCAGAAGACGATGACGGTAGTGACAAGGGTAGCGATGTGATGCAACTATCAGATATGCTGAATGATGATGCCGAAACACGTAATAATAGTATCAACCGCAAATCGAATGAAAGGCAGACATCCGGCATACCAACGCCAAACATATCCGAGTTGCTTCCTAACAAGGATGAAGACGTCGCAGATGAGAGTAGTGAGGGACAGGACGAACAGGATTCAGACCAAGACATTGACAAGGTTAGCGAGGAGGATGAGGAAGCCACTGCAAACCTCATGAGCTTCGTATCATCGTTAGCTCCCAAGCGCGCGGCTGCATCAACAGAAGGTGGCGAAGTTCGTAAGAAGCGTAAACGCAATATAAAAGTAGTCACAGAACCATACGAAGAATCCGAATTCAATCTGCGTACTCCAAGTTACATAAAGACAACCCAGCTGGAACTATCAGATCTGTTAGCACCACTTAAAGACACCACCGAATTCGGATCGCTCAAGAGGAAAATAGCAGAATTCGATACCGATAGAAAGTACTCGCAACCCTTCGCTGCTCCGTTGCCCAAACGTCAACAGGATCAACAGATCAGACAAGCTGCTTATAGTGAAGCGAAAAAAGAAGTGTCGAAGTGGCAATCTTTCGTGAAAGCCAATCAACAAGCTGATAGTTTGTCGTTTCCCATGAATGAGACTGCACCTCCAGTATTGACTAATAATTTGTTGAGTGCCAGTTTTGAGCCTGGGAAGAATGATTTGGAAAGGGACGTACAGGAGATCTTGGAGGCGTCGGGTTTATCAGAGAGGAAGCTACAAGAGCATGAAGAGTTGCAGATGGGAACTGTCTCAACGGAAGAGGTGTGTGTAATTAAATGGCCATCTTCTTATTCAATCCGTGACACATACTCATTCGCAATAATCAATTAGATGATAAAACGACGGGAAGAACTAGCCAAAATGCGTGCTCTCCTCTTCTTCCACGAACAGAAGCAAAAGAAGATTGCAAAAATCAAATCCAAAACGTACCGCAAGATTCGCAAAAAGGAGAATCTCAAACGCGCCGGTGCTCAAGATTTGGATGTCAATGAGCTGATGAAACTAGATCCGGAATTAGCTCGTCAGAAGGCGGCAGAGCAACAATTGACTAGAATCAAAGAGAGAATGTCATTGCGGCACAAGAATTCCGGCAAATGGGCGAGAGCCATGTTGGGGAGACGTGATGCTGGGTCTGAGGTGAGCATCTTTTCTGATAGGACAAGAATACGTTGCTGTTATATATTCTCTTATCGCTCACGATTCTGTGTCCGCCATAGACTCGGCAAGCGTTGATGGACCAGTTACAGCAACACGACGCTCTCAAACGCAAAATGTCTGGATTGGACTCTGACGAATCCAGTGACGAGGACGACGAAAACGACAATGACCAGACCCTTGACGACGAAGCCAATGATGCAAAAGTCAAAACATTAGCCCTCGAATCTCTTTCAAACCTAGCTGACGAAATCAGAGATGAATCTAGCATACCGCTGAAAGGCGTGTTCGGTATGAAGTTTATGCAGAACGCACTGAAGCGACAACAGGCGGAAGCTGCTGGAGACGTTGATGATGCTATCAAGGAGATGCAGTGGGAGGAAGATTATAGGAAAAAGACCGACAATGGCGAATTATGCGCCGATGAGGACAAACGAGAGAAAGATGGTGTCGCGGTATGTGGGAACAGCGGCAGGACTTTGTATGGCCAGAATATCAATAGGAGGCAGGACGAGAAACCAAGCGCAGATGATAGTGATGATGATGGGGGAACGGATGTTAAATGTGATGGAATGCAGCTCGGCCGTGGCGGGCTCGCATTGAAGGTATGTAGAGGCGTACGTCGATCACCCCCTGATCTTGTTTCACCCATTTTTTTCGGATCAGGCACCTGGATTTTCCGCCCGTGTATCGGGATCCATTTCCATCCCTATACCCAATCGATCGTCAAACATAGCTGTTGAGTCTGTCCAGAAGCCGATTTTTGAGGTCGAAGCATTTACCGGTATGTCGTTTGTGACCTGGTTTATTATTGATTGGATAATGATGCATCGCACTATTCAATAGAAGAGGTATCTGTTCCGTCGCTGCCAGTGACATTAACGGCTCAAACAATTGCACTTTCGAAAGTCGATATACCAGACCCAGCCGACACAATCCTGATAGACAAAAGGCCACCGACGCAAATCGTACCCGCGCCATCGGAACCGATACCACTAACAGGAAATCCATGGTTGACGGTGTCCGCAGCCCCAACCGAGAAATCAACCAAAATCCAATCAGCGCCGAAGTCAAAGCAAGAAAAGGCTCTGTCTAAGCTATCTTCTGCTCGTAAAGCACTCGACAAGACGGTTGATGAGGATGTAGTCAGGATTGATTTAAAGGGCGTGGCGTCGATGCAAGCCGATGGGAGTCAAGTCAGTATGGCCGGTGTACAGAAGAGCGAAAAGAGTGCAGATGTTACAGACAGTAGAAATGTGCACAAGCAAAATGGTAATCAGGCAGACGTAGCAGGTCAAGTTGCTGACGATGATGGCATTGCGCCTGAAAACGCAATGGTCCATTCTACAGATGTATCACAACTGAGCAGTCGGGACATTATGCAAATGGCGTTTGCTGATGACCATGTTGTTGACGTAAGCATCGTTCAGTATACACAATAACGCAAACCTTATGCCGGAAAGGGTAAACACAATACGAATTAGGAATTTGAAGAAGAGAAACGACTCGTCCAAGAACAAGATGCCCCCAAGGAGGAAGATTTGACATTACCTGGATGGGTAAGCAACGCATGCTTGTGGGAGGGGGGGGAGGTGATGGGGTTATTGATATTTCATGAACATAGGGTTCATGGGGCGGTGTAGGCATCAAACCAAAGAAGAATGTTGTTGTCAGAAAGCCTAAACCCCATGAAGGAATTGACATTGGGAAGCGCAAAGATGCGAAACTACATCATGTGATTATCAACGAGAAGCGGATAAAGAAGGTACGGGTTTACCAATTTTTTGTCAAGGCAAAGCTAACAAAGTCTCGTACCAGGCCGCCAAGTACATGCTTGCGCAAGTCCCACATAATTTCGATAACGCGGAACAATACGAGCACACGATTAGAATGCCGTTAGGGTCTGAATGGAATTCGCCTGCTGTGCATCAATCGAGCATTCTGCCAAAGATTAGGACAAAACAGGGTGCTGTCATTGAGCCGCCGAAGCTGCCAAAGAAGTTTTCCAAGTAACGGAACACTTTTTGTTTTTGTACGCAGGCCTTGAACACGTTGAGAAAGCAATAGAGATTTTGCAGTGTCGTACGAAATTGTTTGGAATAACTTAAAGGTTCTTTACAGCATTCTCTGGTCTTTGTTGCCAGATACAACCCATTTCCTATTTGCCGGCGGAACATGCGTGGGACCGAAGCCTAGGCGGATGAGCTGGTTCAACCTCGGAAAAGCCCGCCAGATCTCATCTCTGTATTCTTGTCGTTTTCTGGCAGACATCTGCAAGCTAAAAATCATTCAAGTACTCTACTTATCAACTCGCAAAGAATTAAACGACTTCATCAAGGGCGACAACTTATCCATCAAATTCTGCATCTCCGATTGCTGACTATCGCGTTCCTTCTTGAGCTGGTTGCACTCATTCAGCAAGACGCGTTCACGTTCCACAAACTTGTCATTGACTTCATTGAGCGAACTACGCAGTGCCGATAACCTAGGGTACAATGTTGAGGATAGAGATGATGGTATGCAGCCGTGGCAAGCACATACTTGGCCTCATATTCTCTAACAAGATGCTCCTCCTGCTCACGCTTTTCGCGCTCCAATCTCGCAACGAGACTCTCGTACTCTCTGTTCTGGCGGGTTTTGGCTTTCAAACACTCTTCGAGTCCGCTTATTTCAGCCTGCAGCAGTTTACATTTAGCTTCGAACGCGGATACTTTGTGGCTCGCTATCTCGGTTGCTACCTCGATCTCTTTCTGAGCCGATTTGCGAATGTCGGCCAGGTCAGCTTCGAGACGTGAGAGGTGTTTAAAGTCTTTGTCAAAATCAATCGGCGCTTCTGTTAATGTCTTGCTAGGAATCTGGTGACAAAACCACTACGCTGAGCCCGGTTAGCAACACCCCATCCGCCCTTTCAACGAGCACTCACGTTTGCCTGGATGGTGGCGATCAGGTTGCAGGCATGCAGGGCATCCAGGCCCTCCATATGCTGCAGCAAATCCGAGTGTATGATATCTGCACACACAAACACCAGCCCGTATTCACCAATACAGTCGCGCATGACATCACGGAGAACATTGCCGCGCACCAGAGTCTCTGTTGCACGAATCATCTAGATTGGATGGGACTGGAGAATGAGTGTTCTGAAAGGGCACAACGCATGGACGCACTTGTCCCAAGGCGTCCTCTTTCGCATTGGCCATCCACATCCTGACGTTGCGTTCAAGCCCGTCCAAGCGCGGCCAAAGTTCAGGCGACACGGCATCCACAAGCAGGTCCAGCAGGTCGATGCAGGCGGCACCCAGCGTGCTCGTGTCGGTGCTCAGCACATTGAATATCATGTCCGCGCACTCGCGCACGTTCGCGAGGGTCAGGAGCTGCAGCAGCAGGGACTGGTCCGCCAGGGATAGCAGGATGCGGAGCGCGTTGATGGACATGATCGTGTCCTATGCATGCATGTCATATCGTGCAACACACACAAATGCACAAGCACAATGTACCTCGGCAAGCCGCGCGATCAGCGATCGGATAAACGCATGGGTGACTGACCCCCGCAGCGAGTCCGCGAGCGCCCTGCACTTGCACAGGGACGCCAGAGCCGACACGTGGAAACGGCCACCATCGTGCGTACTGGAAGTGGGGGAAGGGGGGGGGTGGGGCTGTTTAGATGGGTTGCGAGGTGGGAGGCGAGACGCACATGGTATCCATAAGCGCGAAGGCTTTGGAGACATCGAACATGGTGTCCAATGGCCGTCCGGGCTGTCTCGCCATCCACGTCGACATGATGTCGATGAAGTGTGTGGTGTCCTGCGTGTCACGAGGCTCAGTGGCAGCGATGGTTAGCGCACGATGGTGCACCAGTAGTCTCAGTCCGTGCTCCCGGCATCTGCCTATTGGGGAGGAGGGAGGGGCGGCGGAATGCGTAAATGAGCGCCTGGCGGTTGGAGTGTGAGCATACAACCTCACAATAGAGCATCCAGCACTGAATGAGCAATGTGGTGATCTCATGGTCTCGGTCATTGCGACTCGCGACGTGGTGCAGGGCATCCAGAATGTCAGGAGCCCTTGCACGGTAGTCTATTGCGCCTAACTGGCATTGTTTGATGAAGCTCTGTGTTCGGGTCAGTAAGTAGGTCAGCGTGTGGGTGGAGCAGGCATTGCGTTGCGCAACATACACACATACATACAGTGATGTTGTGGACGAGAACCAGTCGTTTTGAGCCGGAGGTGCAGGCGTCGATCAACTCAGTGACGGGGTCTACATCGCGGGCAGTGATCATTCTGATTGCATGTGACCGTGGGAAAGCGTAGGACTGGCTACCATATATATATGGATTG
>QEAN01000343.1:1935-23411 GCA_006535955.1 Synchytrium endobioticum | reverse complement strand
TCAACTATCTCACCATTCGTTCCTCAGTTCTAGTAAGCTTCGGGATATTCATTCATGGACCTGATCCGACTACTGAATCTGTATCTTCAGTAGTGCCACTTGAAGCATATCATTTCTTGGTATTCGTATCTTATTGTTTGGGATCACCTCAGGATCCAACAACTTACGCACGGTTTTGTGTCGTGGCTGATTGGTTCAACGGACGGAAAAAAGATCCTGGTCAATAAAAAATGAGGGCACATGTGGCCACTGCACCCACCGGAACTCGAATCCGAATCGCATGCTGACTCATGTAGCTCACATGGGAAGCAGGCATCATACCCTTAGACCATAGGTGCTTATACTGGTAGAAACGTTACTCGGAGATCGGTAACATATCAACATCCGGCAACAATCAAAAAAGACCAATCATGTTGGTTTGCTCTATGAGCTGGATAGGTTGGTACACTCCTTGTATTGATATCTGATCGAGTTATTTATTGTTTCTACAATTCATCGAGTGAAACGAGAAGTTGAGTGAGAGTTGCTCAGCACAGCTGACCTCTGCATCTCAACAAATCAGGGTTGGATGGATCAGCGTGATCCATCGGCTTGTGACTCAATAACAAGTGTGGACAATGGTAAATTGGTGAGCAAGTTATGGGATACAAGGTGTATCCGGCGAGATTCGCTCTTAGCCGACGCTTTGTGCGTCAATCGTGTTCGTAGATCACTCTTAGTGAGTGGTTACGCCAACAGCACTGATGAGTGTTGTTACAATACGTGTCAATATGTTCTAAAAAGGGACATACGTACACAGCCCTCTGAAAATACCAAGAGAGCTAATAAAACACTTTGAAGATAGGCCCGTCGGGAGATTGATCATGCCAAAAACTTTTCTCAAACACAACCGCGATAGTCACAAGATAAACTGAAGCCCCATGAGGTGGAGTTGATTTTCCGGCTTTCATTAATTATGCCATGTTAATCCCCCGTTTCCTTTTTATGCAATTAGCACGCCCTGGATTTTCGCTGCGAACCCCTTGCCGATAGAGAGTTTTGACTGTATGCTGTTAGTGCTATTGATGCATCCTATATTCTTGTATTCTGCCATTTCCGAGTCCGAGTGCACGGCGCAGTTGTTTCTTTCTCGGCCCCACCCACGCACGCACTCACCTCTTCCCACAGGCCCATCACGCAACTTTCTTGATTACAAAGGTACCTGTACTCAATACATACCTACTGTGACGAGTACACTGAACAGACGTTTGATTTCTTACATCACAGCTGGCCTTGCTTTTTTCCAGGAAAAGAACCCAGACACACGCAACACCAACTTTCGACGCAAACCCAGTATCAAGATCGGACCTCTCATTCTCCCCTCGATATCCCAATATCATACGAACTCAAAGCAAGGTGAGAGCATGCCTTGTTTCTACTATGCAGTCCGACTTGTTGGTTACATCACGCAACATGATCGATGCGGATGCATCAAGTATCACATCAGTTCCCTTCTTTGTCTGGTCTTATGCAATTCAAACGGCATGAATCCTATTCTTGCTTGCCTGTCACTATGCTAGATCATGCAGTAGGAGCTTTGAACGGGAAACTTGGGAATGCGAACTGACTCACTCATTTACCATCACTTCACGCAGACCTATTAATGTAACCACTATGTTAATAGGCTCAAATCGATTCATATATACTCCACATGGCCCAAGTCGAGCAGGTGGGTCTGAAGCAGCAGCTAAATACCAGACGCTTAGGGGTAGGGCCTTATGGCATCTGCAGCCCTTGACTCACGCAATCCCATGTCAATCAACAACCAATAGACCTCCTATCAACTCGCTCGCCAATCCCAGTCGAATGGTGTAACACTCAGGCTTCCGTATCTCCAGATCAGACCACCTACCAAGACCGCGACTGGTGCTGTACCTTACCCACTGCTCTCGAAATCATCTTCGCATGCTTCCAGTGATGCGGTAATGCCCATTCAATCTGAACCTGTAGACCACAATCGATTCCTCGAATCTCTAATCGTAACGGGCTCTCGTATCTCTAACTTGATCCATGTAGAAGACATTGCTCCAACTCGACGATCCAGACCTGAACTCGAGTCCGAAGTGCAACAAAGAAGTTTTGTCTCTTCTGAGGAAGAATGCTCGCCTTTTGGATCAGACACGACTGACGCTGGTTTATGCAGAAAACGACCATTCTTTTCCTTCAGCGCTCATAGATCAATTAATCACGAGAGTGAATTGAGAAATGTGGATGATGAAATCATCAACAGTGTCGAGCTGTTGATGAATTTGGCCAGAGGGTCCTCAACAGCTTTGTCAACTCAGATGCACGGGAGTGGCAGTGATCATGCTATGGCGCATACGCAAGAATACATGGTGACACCCGCTGACGAAGAGGCTAATAAGACAAAGTGCATTCTTGTTTTTTCGTCGGTGGTCTGTTTCAGCAATGAAAAACTGAGCATCCCCCTCCCTTGTAACAATAGCTATAGAATGTTGTTACGTCAACAGCCACTTCGTGGTCGAGTATGTGGATTCACTGATACTCGCGATCGTCGTCTCTTGTGAGTGGTCATATGATAGTCATCCACAGTATTCCCACATCTTGTCCTACATAGAGATCCACCACCAGTCCTCGAACTAATCGTCAACAACCTCGGTGATCGCGTTGACCTCCACGATCTCAACGTTTCACACTTGATCTGTCATGCTTCTTTGTGGTCCGCTGATGGCAATGACGAACGACACACCGTCTTCATTCCAAATACAAGTAAAGAAGCAGGCAACGGTGATCTGAAGAATTCAAAACGTAAACTCGCCGAAGCCAAAGGTGCTGCTAAACCCATTCCCAGGTCCGATGTCATTGAAGCCGATCAAGTCGTCAATATGGTGACTCGGTTGCCTACACCTCCACCAATGGACATTGCTGCCATTGTCAATGTGGCTCAACAAGCACCTCCAGTCACTCCAACTTCACGACAAAACAGGACTTCACAAACTCTGATTGGGACCTCCGTTGCCACGCCTATGCTTTTGAGAGACGTAGATGGAGTTGAGAAATATTTTTTTGTGTTTCCTGATTTGTCAGTGAGAGTGTGTGGAAAGTATAGATTGAGTTTTCAGTTGCTCTCTCTGAATAGGTATGCCAGGAATCGTTGTGCTGACCTTGAGGTTGTATATATGCCGATCTGACGTTATCCTCATCATAGCATGACTGGTTCAGGTCAGGCCGTTAATCGGATCATAACGTTGCCATTTGAAATGTTTCCACCGAAAACATTCCCTGGCATGACTGGTATGTTAATTCATTTCTGTTCATCAGGTTGCGTCAAATGCGAAGCTTATGTATATAATCTACTGTAGAGTCGACTAAACTCTCCAAGTGCTTGTCGCGACAAGGGATTCACATCCACATTCGTAAAGATTGTAGGGATTTCTCAGGTGCCCCTGTTCTCGAGTAAAGAGTAGACTTTGTAGCTTTTACTTTTTGGTGAATATAGCCTGATGAGTTCCCAAGACGTGGGGTAGCGTACAAGGGAGGCCGTACGCGAACGTTCCGATGTGATTTTCTCAAAGACACGTTTCAAGCCAAGCAAAGCATGAACTTGTGAGTCTGAATTCTGTGTTCATTTCCACTATGCTTGCCACATCGGGAGTTGAGAGATCGCTGCGTTTGTCAACGGCAACAAAAAATGCAAGGTATATAGATAGCCATAAGTAATCATCAATTTGTATTCTATCGGGGTCACACTCTACTAGTCCTACGCTAAAAAGCCAAATCCAAGTCCCTTCACCCAATCAAAGCAGCCACGTGGCCGTACTGGCATCTCAACGTCGACCCTCGAGCAATGAATTCACTCTTTTCAACAATAGCAAGGATACTAGGCATGGTCAAGCCAATGTCATATGCGCTGGAAAACACTGAACGGGAGGGTGTCGAAGGTCCTATCATACGGGGAATAGATGCTCAGAACAACAACAATGAGTTAATTGCATCTCTCGATCCGTCATGTAAAACAGTCACAGAATTGATGGATTACGCTGTTGGCAAGTACGGAGATATGAACTCATTAGGCCAACGGAAAGTCATCAAAGTCCACTCTGAGAAAAAGGAAGTCACCAAAATGGTCAATGGCGAAGAACAGAAAGAGATGAAGGAATGGAAGGTATGAAGCATTGTAAGACAACGTATTTCCTCTTAGTTGTGCCTCAGCGTGTCAGTCCTTGCTTTCAATTGGGATTGCGTCTATTGGAGTCTCAAGTGCCTACTGTTGCCCAAGTATCTTTTGAATGTGTATAATTTACTGGGGATATCAAAAGGAATACGCAACCGATCAAGTTCGTTTACTAATGATTTTCATAAATTCCCTCAGTATATGGAGTTATCAGCATATGAATATATGACATATAAGGAAGTTAAGGCTTTTACCACCGCTGTCGGAGCTGGATTACGACACTTGGGATTCAAGGCAAAGGACAAGCTCACCATCTTTGCTGACACAAGGTGAGTCGCTGATCTAGTCCTCAATCTTTTTTCGCAACTGTGAAACCGACAGCGAGTCGCCCCAAACCCAGTCGTGACTGGATTCTGGTTGCCCACGGTGCACTTCGTCAAAACCTTACCGTCACAACAGCGTACGCAACACTCGGCGAAGACGGCCTTACTCACTCCATGAATGAATGTGAAGTACCAGTGCTGTTCACAAACGCCGAACTTTTGCCGATCGTCCTCAAAGTTGCTCCACGAGTCAATACTCTAACCACTGTAATCTATAATGGGGAACCATCAAGTGATATTCTGGAACAAATAAAAGCAAGTAAACCGGGTATGAAAGTAATGACTTTGAATGACGTGGCCGAGTTGGGGATGGGTAACCCGGTGGAGCCTGTAAACCCAACACCTGATGATATTGCTTGTATCATGTATACTTCTGGATCTACTGGTCCACCAAAGGGTGTTATAATATTGCATAGGAATATCGTAGCCGCTGGTTAGTATTTCATACGTTTTCTTGCTTGGGGACTTCTAACCCCGTCAGAGTGACGTTAGTTGGTGCTGCTGGAACCATACTGACGCGATGTTTGGAAGATACCACGAATGATGTCTATTTAGCGTACCTACCGTTAGCACATATCCTTGAATTCACCGTCGAACACACAGCCATGGCTGTTGGTCTATGTTTAGGTTACGGATCACCGAGAACATTAACGGATGCTTCAGTGCGAAACTGTAAAGGTGATATTCGTGAGTTGAGACCCACTGTTATGGCTGGTGTACCAGCCGTATGGGAAACGTAAGTTTTTCATGTCAGGCAAAGTAACGAAGGTCCTTCAGTTACGCAGAAGAGATGTCTTACATACTGTCTCCATGGTGTTAACACAGCATCCGCAAGGGTATTTTGACCAAAATTAAAGGCAGCTCCTCGATAGTACAGAAAGTTTTTCACATGGCCTATAATCTGAAATGGCAGCTGATTCAAGCAGGTTTACCAACTGGTATTCTAGATGCTATAGTATTCAAGAAGATCAAGGATCAAACTGGAGGTCGACTGAAGTTTGCTTTGTCTGGTGGGGCTCCCATACCACGAGCAACACAAGAATTCTTGTCAATTTGTTTATGTCAGATCGTTGGTGGTTATGGACTGACTGAATCGACAGGGTGAGTTTCAGAAATCTTGGTTGACCTGACACTCGTCATTGTTCACGCACGAAAGGGTTTATTGAAAGCTTGTGAGTAGTAATCTTAACGCTTCAAACATTCACTATAGTGTCATAGCAGTACAAAACCCAGGTCGAGCAACCTTGGGGCAAATAGGAAGAGTGGGCCCTCCAGTGGGATGCTGTGAGATAAAACTGGTGGATGTTCCTGAAGCAGGTTACAGGTCAACTGATAAACCACACCCGAGAGGTGAAATATGGGTGCGGGGTGGACAAATCATGACTGGATATTATAAACAACCTCAGCTGACGTCTGAAACCATGTCTGGCGAATGGCTTATGACTGGTGAGGTTGGGTCTGTGCTCGATTATCACATCTCATAGACCAATTTGAAGCGCGTTTGTATGAGCTCATATTTTTGGCCACAACCTAGGCGACATTGGTGAAATCCAGTCAGATGGTTCATTGGCCATCATCGATCGTAAAAAGAATCTCGTCAAATTAGCAAACGGCGAATACATTGCTCTCGAGAAAATGGAAGCAGTGTACAATACATCCTCCTATGTCCAAAGTCTATGTCTACATGCCGATTCAGAACAGACCTTCCCAGTAGCCATAGTAGTACCAGCCGAACAGGCCATACGAAACCTAGCCGAAGAGAAGAATCTGATTGACAACCCACAGGGTACAGAGTTACAAAATATTGTATCCATCAAGGAGATACAAAAGACTTTGCATGAAGATTTAATCAGTGTCGGGAAAAAGGGTGGTTTGAAAGGTACGGAGTTGATTGGTGCGTCTACGGTAGTTGCTGAGACGTGGACAGCCGAGAACGGTTTTTTGGTAAGTACGGGGCTTCGTCTGTTTTTCACTGTCGAGAGTAAATGCGCAAAGAGCACAGATACAGATCTTGGATAGCCTGGTTAACTGACGCACCCTCCACTACCTCAACAGACAGCCGCTCAAAAGCTCAAGAGAAAGGACATTATAAAAAAGTACCAAGCGGAGATCAACAAAATGTATTCCAAATAGCAGTCTTACGAGCTGTTTTTGACTGTCTTCGAAGATGTGTTGCGTGGAATTTGGTTGGGTGTCGCTCAGAATGTGTGGCTTCTGAATATTATCATCATCTACTACTGTCAAATAAACGCGTCTCCTTGAATCAGCTCCCACGCTGCGACCCCTATCGACCATCGTGCTGTTAGCAACCAAACGGCATCCATGAAAATGATTCCACTCACGTAGGTCAATTTTTCACGCCGCCTAAATAGTCTTTCGACTGTTATTTGTACATGTTGGCGCATGTTAGCATAATCGGATAACGGCATGAGGCTGTATGTGCACTCTCTTACCTTCTTGACCAGTACACAACACTGAGTTGCCTGTTGTACTGGTGAGAAGGAAAGAGAGGCTGGAAGGGGGCCTTGAAATATCTCTTCAGGTCATAACACCATCGCAACCCTGTTGTGAATATTCAATAGTCTCTATTCTCACTCTCTTCCTGCACATCCTCAATTCTCTACAGGTGTTTCTAATATATCTTTACATCAAAAGCATCAAATATTGCTTTGTATCGACCGAAAAGGTAAGAGAAGTGATTCACCGTTCTACACTCAGATATCATAATAATAACTAAATACTATCCAATCCTGTAGCTGACTTTCATTCTCTAAAGTTATTTTAGTATATCTATACGTCAAAAGCAAACATTGCTTTATATCGACCGAGAAGCTCACTCAAATTCTCCACTAAGTTATTGATTGATGTTGATTGATTGATCCAAAACGTGTGTCTGGAGGCTTGCAGGGTGTCGACCGTGAGGGCCACCAAAGCCGGATCTACGTCGACATCCTGGGATGCTTCTACACCGAGATCGTTCGATGTGTAGAGCGTAGCCAACCCACCCGACCCTACGACTTCGCCCCATTGATACATAATCTCCAAAGTATCTTCCCTGAGGACCGCACCGTATTTGTGCTCGACGATGCGTTGACTTCTGCCAAGTCAGAGACTATCATGAAGCGTCATTGGGAATGGGCCAAAGTGGTTGATGAGTTGGACAAGGTAGCTGCCACCATGGAGCAGGCGGCTGACGATGGCAAACGGCGAATGTCAAAGTCCTTTTACGAAAAGTTAGATAGGTTGGTACGTCGCTCGATAATCGTCCACGACGACGTCAAGACCCAACTAGCCGCCGCTTTGAAAAAAGCTTTCAAGGTCGAACCGGTCATGGCACCCGGTGAAGCTGATGTGTTCATAGGCCGAGCAGGTACCGGTGAGAGAAATCTTTCTATTTGGAACATGTTTTTATTGGATATTGCTTTTTGACTGGACTTCCTTCACTGGATGTTTTTTTTTTTGTAAAAGTCGTGCTCAGTTATCAAACGCTTGAATGCTAAGACCTTTCTCTATTAGACCTGGACATAGAAGTCTCTGGAGATTCTGATCTCTTTTGCTACAAGAATGTCAACACAATGGTCAGGCCAACACGCCATAGAGGGCAGTACATTCTCAACGTACTGGACAAGAGTCTCGCATTGAGGAAGATGAGACTCAATGCTGATGACATTGTCGTCCTTGCTGTTGTATCGGGGAATGATTACGAAAGTAATATCCCCGGTAAAGCCATCATGACCAACATCAAGATATTTCTAAAGTTCAAGGAAAAGGGAGACGTGTCAAAGGAGGTGATGCTCAGAGAGTATCTCCGACTTTGTCTGTCACACCGTAAATTTGCTGTAGCAACAGGTGTCTTTTTCAACTTGGACGAAGGAAAAGTCCTTAAACCTTTGGATCGGTCCAAGGAGCTGGGAAAACGAGACGAGCGTCTAGCTCGTATTTCCGAGGCTAGGGCCCTTTTAGTAGCCAACAGAGGGAGCAGAGGGTGAGTGTGATTCTTGATTGTTGCCATATGTTTATATGTTACAGGCTTCAATTGCTTCATAAACTGACATCATTAATTAATAGGAACTCACCTCTTCAAGGCGCACTGGACGGCCAATCCCTTTAGGCCCCTCCGGTCTGTAGGTGAAGTGCCCCGCTACACCTCTTGTACCAAAGACAGGACCACCCCCATGAAATGTCCAGTACCGCCGGTATGAAAGGTATCGCCCAAGGTTGTAGCGTCCGACGACGATCAATACCAAGAACCAAAGGAGGTACCCAATGCCAAGCAAGGGAAGCAGAGCTCGAAGGAAAAGGCCAAGCGCGCACCCTCTGGTCGTAGTAGCAGGACCAAGAACGCGGATGACGACAACTCTCTTGGTCCAAACACGTCCAAAAAGAACTTCTCCGACAACCAGAGTCATCGCGTCTCTCTCCAAAAGGTGTGGTGGATACAGGACCATCCACGTTGGCATCAACCAACAGGAGACCATTGCCACGCGCATCAATGATGCTGTAGGCATACTAAATCGAGCCAGGGCTATAGCGGAAAGAGCCACCGAAATGCTCATAGACGGTATCTGTAGCAGCAACCAGGATACACATCTATTGCTGCAATTGACCCACGGGGGGAAGGGTGGTGCCAACTACTGGACGAATCTTCTTAGGATGATAGTTGATGGAAAGATATGTGATGGTGTGGGATCCGAACATCAACCTATCCTTAAAAAGGTACAATCTCTGTGGGGTGGTAACTTCTTGAGGAATCTGTCTTGGCCAGATTCTGATATCAAGACTCCAATGCTGTCGGTATCGATCCAGAAGGCAGCGGCGGATACAGACACCGGATTTAGCAACCAGATTGTTGGAATGTTACCACTGCTAAAGGAACAGGTAGTGGAGGTGGTTGGAGAGGAGGGACGGCTCGCTATAGGAAATATAGAAGCCTGGGTGAACGAGTCGCTGGAAGTTGATCCACCAAACCCTCCACCACCGGTACAGGTGTTCTCCGAAATAAATAGGTTGCTACCAAGCTGGTCCATAGTTCCGCATACGTCTTTTAGAGACGGCTATGTGACGATGAACGGGGAGTGTCTATTTGATTTACTCTTTGACATTTCGTGAGTATTTTGCCTTTGCTTGTTGACCTATTTCTGTTTCAGTCTTCTAGAACCTTGTCTCACATAATATTCATGTAGGTCTTTCCAAATTACCGTGCGAGAGGTGGCTGGTGTCGGTTCTACAGCTGGCAAGGTGGCAACAAGGGTGGCCTTTATGAAGAATCCCGTTGCACATTCCCGCATGTCCACCACCCAAAGGTATTTTGAAGAGGCCAAGCCAGTTGAACTTGCTTGAGGCTCTGTTGCTTGAGACTCTGTGGACGCCGCTTCCACCATTAACCTTGGAAAAGTTGGACGCCTTGAGTGCCGATGCGTCTCTAGGCACTGACCCAAAAGAGTTGATTTTGAGCCAAAATATTGAATCAGCTGCTTCTCCGGTATAGACTGAAGAAGTGGTGGTTCCGCTTTGTATCAATGAACTTCCCGCACATGTGACCTTTTTGGCTGTATGTGGATGCGATGGTTTAATAAAAAAAATTAAAATTAGCAATAGGATCTTCATCTCCGTCAGCTATCGCATCGCCAAAATTAACCTGCATGCAAAAAGGCATCCAAGAAAGCTTGAAGAGAGTTATCGGCCTTGTTTCATCCCTATAGAGTGCAATCATTGTCAGACACGAGCCACAATACCGAGAGCCAAATCGTCAAACGGTCAAGGCCTGTGAGGTATACTCACATAACGATAACCAACAAAGAATCCAACGGCAAATGTAGATTGATAAGGCATATGACGAGTAAACCAAGTCAAATAACTACGAGAGACAGTCATGGCGTCATTCAGCGTGACGACTCCATCTCCATCAGCATCCATCACTTTGCGAAATTTGACATCTAGCTTCCGCCAATGTATGGTAACAAGTCCATATCGAGCAAGAAGCTAGGGTATACAGTTTCAGGTGTCGGTCAACATATCCTGGCCCCTTGGAACGACTGCTTACTTGAGCACTGATGAAGGAGATCCCGACAAGTATCATTCCGATTTTGATTGTCTTCTTAAAGACATATCCACTACAAACACCGAGCACACCTCCAAGAGTGATTTGGGATGTGCTGTCGATTCCGTCTGTGTCATTCAACGGAGAGGCCTGTGAGGATTCAGGTGGTGACGTAGGGTGTGCAGAGAGAAATGCTGCTTTGATGTGACGGTTAGTCTTATAAGGATGCACGATGTTTACTTATATGCATATAGCAGGCCCAAGTCAGACACAACACAGCTCTTGCGCTGTCCAGTGGACACTGGACACAAGTGTACACCGCACCAGCAAGATTGAGACATTGGCGGTATACGTACTGGATGGGCCCCGGGGCACATGGCCGGGCGTTGCATGGGTAGCCCTAGTGTGGGCATGTAGCTCTCTCTGCTTTGAAACCATGCTGATTGTGGCTGAATCTATGTTGTGTCCTGCGTGGGGAAAAGGGTCACGGCAGCAGCTCAGTGCCCTCGCGCTACAACCTGCCAAGTCCCCGAGGAAATATTAGGTAGCTTGCGCAATTTTGTCCCGATACCATTAGTCTATTTCCAAAATTCCAAGCGATCCATCAGGCCAATATTCACACAACACGCATATTCATGACAGCGATCACTCAAGGGCTTGTATCGATGTACGCCGTGTGCCCCCGTTGCGTTTGGTTGTCCTCGAGAAACATGCCTGCCCAAACATTTGCATGAAACATTACTAGGCAATATTGTACGCAATCTAATCTAACTGCCTTTGTGATTTCACAATTACATGAAATGAAGCGCACACGGAACTACTTGGCACATAGCTTAGGATGTACAGTTTAATGCAACTGTACTAATATCACCTGTTCCAACGCCATCAGTCAACGCTATAAACATACAGCCTCAGGCCTCATGCCTCATTCCGTTATCCGATTATGCTAACATGCGCCAACATGTACAAATAATAGTCGAAAGACTATTTAGGCGGCGTGAAAAACCGCGAAAAATTGACCTACGTGTGTGGAATCAATCCATGATGCCGTTTGGTTGCTAACACTGTACAATACAGGGGTCGTTGGCTTTGTTGTCTGGTGTGGCAGAGATAGGCGAAGTCTGTGCAGTCATGATTGTGTTTGGGTCAAAGATATTATTGATGAACGTATCAGGGCTGGAGCCGTTAGTGGAAATTTGGGTATCGTCTAAATTATTGCTTGATTGGTATATGGACATATTCGATGCTGTAATAGAAGAAGTAGCAGTCGCTTCGCTTTCGTCAAGTGTTGCCGACTCCCTTCCTTCACCTTCGTTCTGGCATAAGCTAGACCTTCTGCGCTGCCTACATTCAAGACCATCCTCACCTCTCAATGGATCTGACGATTATGTAATCCTGATTCAGATCGAATCAGCAAATACTGAGCATAACTATTGCAAGCTTTATACCAGCCGAGTTCATCTCCTTATCAGACAAAGCATCTGACACTCCTTGCTGAGAGGCCAGCAAGCTTCTTCTTGGCACCTCCGCCTTCTGCCATTTGAATGATGAATCATCTCCAAGAACGTTAAAAGAGCACCACTGTCCATTGATAAGTTCTCCAGATACTGATACGATCTTGCTATTTGGTAGCGTCAGAAAGGTCCACGTGTGGATTCGAATTACACAATGTAGCGATGGCACGCACTGACGGCTATGTCTTCTTATTGACGACTCTATGCCTTTAGCATCTCCTGGATTAAATATTGCAACATCTAGGTCTGCACAATGCAGATGTTAGATGGGCTCGCGTCACCGACCTGAAGTTGTTGATGCTGTCAATACTCACTTGATGTAGCCGGCGAAGGTAAAGACGAAGACAATGGTGCCGCATAAATATCCTGAAGATGCGTCCCACGGAATTTGAGTTTGATCATTAAGTCTGATAAGTCCAAGTGTGTTTCAGATGATGATCAGTTGAGGTTATCAGGTTTGGCCCGAAGCGCACTTACTTCTAGCTGTCGTTTCGTCTAGTGAGGAGACTCCAATGCTATCCTATCAAGAGGTCATACACGGAGGGACAGGTGACGAGGATCTTCTTCCTGTTCACCATAGCGTAGGGGTTCGTGCTTCGTGGTACGCTAGCACGCTGGCACGCTTGCATTCCCAGGGATACGCGATCCTTCAGATATGCACAAGCAGCTGTACCGCGGCAACGCTTCTTGGAGTGTCAGCCTTGATGTGGGTACTACATTCAACTCCAGCGTCACAATAAAAACCGACGCGAAGCACTAGAAACTGATTTTGAACGTAATTACGGAAGAACCAGTCGTTGACCGGTCAATGTCGAGCCGGCAGAGGTTGGTGATATGATGTGCATGCGGCGTTGTTGACATATTATTGCCGGGAGCGATCCTTATTGTGCCTCAGGAGAATCAAAGTAGCAATAAGTACAGCATTGTAGGAAATCACGTCGCTCGAAGTGGCACCGGTTCAATTGGTCAATAGGGGTCTAACCGCCTCTCATCGCACGTTTACCCCTTTTCCCCTGAGAAAGCTTCCTAAACATTGTCAGCAACAAATAACATCAGAACAGTAGTAAAACTTCGAAAGAAGGCAGAATTTCCATTGGCAGTCTAATCGAACTACCATATCTAAGAAAATCCTTTGCCCTCACCTATCGCTTTCTCGTTGAAACCGACAATAAGCACCATGTATCGAATATCATCCATAAAGGGTCGCCGTAGTCCGGCCCTCCTTTTGATCCTATGTACTACAGCACTAGTATTACTCGTTTCGTTTGCTGTGCCGGCCCAAGCTCAATTACGATCAGGATACAGATGTGATCCAAATGCTTGCAAAGCCCCTACTTGTAAATGTGCGAGTACTCAAGCTCCATGGAATCCATCTTCCACAAAACTACCTATGCTTGCTACTCTCACATTCGGTAGGTTCACCTTATAAGTGGTGGTTGGATGCGGGTGGTTGGAAGAATATACCTGGACCGCATGACGCATCCAGAGCATATAAAGGGTTTCACCCACAGTGGAGTCGGATAATGAGAACTGACAGGTCATCACTTCTATCTTAGACGATGCCATTAACTCGGTGGTATTGCCAAGCATCCTAGGAACTCTCGGCAATCATACAAATCCAAATGGATGTCCACTCAGTGCCACGTTCTTCGTGTCTACTCAATACACTGTACGTAAACCGTTTTCTTAAGGCAACAAAAGAAGCTCAGCCTATATCGACAATATAATAGGACTTCAGCTTGGTCCAACAATTCTATGCAGCTGGTCATGAAATTGCCGTCCATACTGTTCATCACTATTGTACGTAACGTTGTATGACCTGTTACGCTGAGTGGAGGTATGAACTCACCTACACGCCAACCAAAATAGCCGATCCATCATCAGACGAAATAGAATCTGCACTGACCGCAATTTCCAAATGGGCAGGAATTCCACAATCCAGAATACGAGGCTTTCGTACACCATTCTTGAACTATACAACATCCACCTTCCAAAGCCTTTTGGCTAATGGGCACTTCCTCTATGATTCATCTATGCCCACGGGAGCTGTACCAGTTTGGCCACATACTTTGGATAATGGTTTTGCCCTTGATTGTGTTACTGGAACGTGTGACCCTACAGCAAAGCTTCCAGGACTTTGGGAGGTTGCAATGTCGGATTTACTGAACCCCGATGGAACCTTGAATGCCTCCATGGATCCAGAAGGCAGTAGCAGTGGCATTGTGAATTTGTTGAAATCCAACTTCATCCGACACTATCAAGACCCTAATCGTGTGCCATTTGGTCTATATATTCATGCTGCTTCCGGCACAGTTGACCCTACTCGTATTCAGTAAGTATTACCATCATTTGACCTCTCTTTTGGAGGGAGGTATACTCAGCCCTTTCCTTGATAATAGAGCGTACAGCGAATTCATATCATGGACGCAAGCAACTTATCCAGACGTTTACTGGATCAACAATCAACAACTACTCTCATTCATGACCACGCCACCCCCAACAGATTCCTCTCCACATCCATCACTTGGTTGTACTATATATCTGCCCTCACCATCAAATTCCGAAATATGTGATGGTAGATCAAACACAGGAACATCAGATTTCAGTACTACAGACAGTAGTTTGCTATCCTCGTGCTATTTTCCAATGACTCAATCCTCAACCCGGACTTGCTTTGGCTGTCCGTCCAACTTTCCGAATACGACTGGTAGCGGGATCGGCCCCGTGCCGTCTAGAAGTTCATCTACTCGTGCTTTTGTGCCTGATCTAGGTTGTCCTGTAAGTGCTTAATTTGATTAGTATCCCAATTTTTCGCTTCTGAAGTGAGAAATGACTCGCAACCTCATGTTCTGACAGGGCACAGGAGTTTGGGACCCGATTGCCGCCAAATGTGTTGACCTACCGGTGCTGGTCATTGGTAATGGTGCTATACTAGGTGGATTAAACATGACTGGGCCGAATGCAGTACCTAGGAACAATGCGACTGGAACAACTGCTCCTGGCACGAATGGGGGTAAGGTCTCAACGTCAGCCTCTTCAGCATCGTCAGCAACATCGTCTCTTCAATTGTCGTGGGCTGTAATAATGAACATTGCAGTAATTGTGATTTGCTTAATGTCTTCTTAATTGTTGTATAGTATGGATGTTTTAGAGTAATTGAGTGTAGAGCGTGCAATTTGACAGGACGGCGTTAGGCGAGTTTCGCGTGTGATTCCACACTTGATGATTGGAATCACCGACATATGGATGATGATCAATGTCGGAAGGAGAGGATTGAATGGTTTCATTGGCGGATATGGCGTAGCCCGTCGTTACTATCAAGAGAAGCCATATATTAGAATGGAGTGGGATGCGAAAAAGGCATCCAAGGGTGAATGGGACATGGTGATCGACAAGATGCGGGCTATTTGTGGAAATGACCATACTTACATCGGGGATACCACAGGGATGAGATGGCGAGGGAGGGAGCATATTGTGAACGTAGTGATGGAATACTTGAAGAGCGGCGATTCAATTCTGCAGGTATTTACTGACGCCTTACGGTAAATACGAAGCTGCCTTTAAAATTGTTGCTGTGCAGTTCCCTCTGCCGAATAAAGTGCGAAATTTGCTGTAACAAAGTAACTAATTGCGTTTCACCGCTCATGGTGTACCGCCATGCAGGATACGGTACGTAGGTTTCGATATTCACGAGTTGTAGATGTTTGGATTAATTGTCGGCACACCCCGCAGTCAGTCATCAAAGTAGCAACTACACAACGCTCAATACACAGCAAGACTGCATACGACTGAAGACGCAAGCTACAAAGTTGCTATTGCTTCCTAGTCAATCACTCAAGATCCCAGCAGCATCTTGTCCCCTGCCCACACACACACACACACCACCACAATGAAGTACAGACCGAATCGATACGTCTGCATACTCCTCCTTTCGATCGCTTCCATGGTCCATACATCGCAGCCACAACGGCTGCACGTATTCGATTTTACCACGCCACGTCCACGCCCATACAGAACAAACACCATCTCTGCAAACTACATGGGTTTCAGCATAGAATGGAACGACATGCAATCCCTCTTCACCCCCACTGCCCAACAAATTGTCTTCCAGCTCTTTTCAAACCTGCAGTCTCTATCTACCAAACCCCTCCTCATCCGTGTAGGCGGCATTTCCGAAGATGAAGTATGGCTAGTTGACTCCAAATTCGAAAGAAACGAAAAAGTATTCAAATTCCTCATTGATGCGCCTCTTCTCGAGGGAATGACATCATTAGCGTCCCAACTCAGTATCGAGTACCTCATCGGCCTGCCAACGATGCATTCAATGCGGAATGTGAAAGCCACTGTCGAATTTGCGCAAGCGTTAGTTGACCATGGAGTCATCAACCACACGACAGGAGTAGAACTAGGCAACGAGCCACGGAATTCTCGAATCTCGGCCGCAGACTATGCGAGAGACTACTGGATTGTTATGCTCGAGGCACTATACAGCAGCATCCCCGAACTGCAGAATCTCACGTTTGCCGGCTTGTCATCATACACACCAGACGAGGACATCGAATCACACCTTGACACAATAACCAAGGGTTTATCGTCGTTCCAGAACAATCAGGTCAAAACCATGTTGACCGCGCATACCTACGGCACATACGGACATGTGTCCATCCAGGAGTTACTGAATACACCAACACCACAAGAATTCGATTACATGCACAAGGTTGGAAAATACGGCGAAACCCATGACGTCATTCTGGGTGAAACCAATTCAGTCATTGGCGTGGGTGGTGGAGTGACCGCAGCGAGTAATGTGTTTGGGTCAGCCTTATGGGCCCTGGATTTTTATGCGTATGCGGCGTGGAAGGGGCTGGGAAGCGCCAGGTACATCAGTCTATGGTTACAGTTTTGTGTTGCTTTTAATCTCATCACTTGAACTTTAATCGTTAGGCTACATGGCGTCATGGCACTGGAAAATTTCACAAACATTGAAAATGACTTCCACTACTCGCCCTTTTTAATCAACCAAGATGCCGAAACTGCAGCTAAACGACCAGTCAATATTCGACCACTGTATTACGCCATGATTGCATTCACGAGAGCGCTGTCATTTGTATCAGCGGCTCATGACATCATACCGATAATGCCAACCAACAAGACCGCGCCGGTGACTTTTATCAAAGTGTATGGCTTCAGCACTGCAAAGGGCGCAAAGGCGTCATTCCTCATAATCAACAAATCGAATGTGTTGGACATGGTATCATTTAATTTGCCGCCCAATGTGCACGGGGAGGCAGTGCATATTGAGAGATTGACTGCGCCCAGTGTTTCATCTACAAATGGAATAGCGTATGCTGGACAGACATTTGATGGAAGTGTCAATGGGATGCCGTCTGGTATGCGTGTTTTTGAACAAGTCCAGGTCGGGCCAGATGGAATGTACGAGATTGCTGTCGAAGCGTACTCTGCGTGTGTTGTTTTGGCGGGAGAGGGAATGGAGGTATGCGATGCATCGTGATGGGTGTTGTGCCATACTTATCGTTAATACAAAGCTGTATATCAACAAATCCAAAACATAAACGTCCGCGGTGTCGTTAACCCAACGTATTCCCGTTCTGTTCAACCATAAGCCGCAATGTTAGATGCTAACGTATGGTGAACAGACCTACACACACACACTACTCTTTTATAGTAGGCCTGGTGCAACCTTAAAACCTTTCCCCGACCGCGCTCCTCAATGAAATAGCACAACGATACATAGACATCTTAATGTGCCAACATAATCTATATCAAGAGGTATCGGATTTGTATTGGAAGTGTCATCGCGACATCTTCACCACCCCAGCGCTATCACGGAGCCGCTGCTAGTTGTGCGGCAAGGACTGTAGCGACAATGAATGCATCGTCAGTATCCACAGACAGCAGGAGCATGGCCCTGTCTGCGACTATTATTCGTTCATAACCGTTGAGCGACATTTGTACGAGCCTCTCATGATGAGAGCCATCTCAACGCCTCGCGAACACCTGCCTTTCACTTAACTTCACTAACTTTAACGCAACAGAGCATCTCCCAGATCCGTGAGCATAAGCCAGAGTATCTCCCGACGCAGCAGGTACTACCACCTCCGCACGCCCCAAGTCATGAATCCGCTCACACAGCTGTACGCACGTGTGCGCCCCATCGTGCCGGTCGCTGTGCTCCTGCTGCTCCTGGCCCGATACATTGGACCCGGCCTGTACAAGTTTCTGCGCATCTACTACCACGTGTCCCGTCTGCCAGGCGAGATCAGCATCGGCGGCTTTGTCAGGTACGCTGTTTGCTTGTGCTTGTGCATATGCATGTGATGCGCCCCCCGATGGTGTCGTCTGACGGTCTGTATCAGGCGCGGCCCCGCAAAGGGCTATCGAGCCTTTCAGGAGATGCACCGCAAGCACCGTAAAAAGGTCGTCAAAATCTGGCCCACGACCATCAGTGTCTCCGATCCCAAGATTGTGCGCGAGCTCCTCATGGTGCGGGACATCCCCAAGGCGGACATGTACCAGGTGCGCATGCCCCGCGCAAACGCACACGCACACGCCTGACACACATCGCAACGACAGGCATTCCGCTTCGAGTTTCTGCCCGATCATATCTTTGCAACCAGCGACCGCGACTTCCACAAAGACATCCGCCGCGTCTTGAGTCCGGCGTTTGGGATCGCGTACCTCAAGTCCCAGGAGACGCACATCCTGCACGCCGTGGACGACCTGCTTGCCAAATGGGACGGCATCATTGCCGACACTATCGACGGGCCTGGGCTCGTCAACATCTGGATGGACATGCACCGCGTGGGGACCGAGGTCATTGGGTGAGTGTTTTCCTTTCGTCGGCCGTGGTGTTCTGCCTTTGTTTTGGCAGCGCTGACCCAACGTCGTGTGTAGAGAAATCGCGTTCGGCACGACATTCGGCACCCTCAGAAACGACAGCACCGCTGCCGCCCTCGTCGAGAACATTGAGCAGGTACATCCGCCACACACTTTGCATATGTACGCTTGACAAGTGACGACGTGCTGTGAAACACCTAGGGATTCCGGGTCGGTGCACGCATGGCCTTTTTCCCACAGGCATTGCGCAAGTACCCGCTGATCCCGATCGTCAAGCACTCACACCAAGTCAGCCGCAACTTTATCGAAATGATGACGCCCGTAATTTACGCACGGCGAAACGGGACTGCGCGCAAGGACATTCTGCAGGTACCGCGTCCCGTTGCTTCACATGCGGCTGCGGCATGCACTTACAACTTGCTATCCAGTGTCTTATTGACGGGAAATGGAAGGATGGAACGCCGCTGAGCGACCTCCACATCACGGTGTCCGCCCTGATTATGATGTTTGCGGGATCTGAGTGAGTTGTGCTTGCCAGCGGGCGTAATGTCGTGTTCTGACGCGTCAATCGACTATAGCACTTCTTCCAATGCAAGTTGGACCTGTTTTTGCGTGTTTGGGTAATAATGCAAAACACTCAAGCACAACATATCTAGACAATGGCTTTCACTATCATCCACTTGCTCAAGAACCCGCACGTCCTCGAGCGCGTCGTGGCGGAAGTGCTGTCTGTCCCGTTGCCCGCCGGCCAGAAACTGTTTACGAGCAACGATGTCAAGACCATGATGCCGTACCTGGAGGCGTGTATCAAGGTACGCTGCATTTATGCGCCCATTATGACCCATCCATGACCTTCGATAGTAGGAATCGATGCGACTCACACCCGTTGCTATCGCCGTACGTCGTTCGTTCCCGCTGAACCGCAGTTCAAGTGACAGCGCGGGGCTGATGCATGCTCATGTAGGTCGTCCGTCAGGCAGACCAGGACATGGTGTTGCATGGTACAGAGGACACGTACTTTGTGCCAAAGGGGACCACGATTATTTTGTCGTCCGAGACGCTTCACAACGATCCCGGTACGCTTTGGCGCCCGCATTGAGGGGCGCGTACACTCACCTGTTGTCACACAGACACATGGAAGGATCCGGAGGTATACCAGCCCGAACGGTTCTTGGACGCTGCCGCGGAGAACGAGGCTAGCACATTCTCCAACATTTCTGGAAACTACATGCCCTTTTCGCATGGTTCAAGAAGTATGTCGAATGTGCTACAACGAGGCATATTGCTAATTCATTTTATCGCATAGACTGCATCGGGCAGCATCTGGCATTGGCAGAGATGCGAATTGTGCTTGCCAACATTCTCAAGAGGTATGAGCTGTACGACGTGGATCCGAGCCAGAGCAGGGAAGTCAGTTTCCAGATAACGCTGCAGCTTGACTCGAGCTCGTACATAATTGGTGTGCAGAAGCGCGATGCCTGATTTATCGCCTGATGTATTGTACTGTGCCTTGATCTGCGTGATTTTTCTTCTGGTGACTTTCTCGGTGAATAAAGTCGTACGCGTGTGTTCGCTTCATGTCGCGTCTCTGCTCTCAGTAACATTTCTGGAGCTTGGATGGGTGTGCCGTGATCGGATATATATACTGCTGACACTTTCGGCATCTCTTCCGGTTCCTCCGTTGTTGTACAAGCGTGTTGCTACACGCTTCTAGTCCCACAAGTTGTCACATTGGTTTCCTTGTCAAGGGGCGTCTGAATCTCCGGATGAAATTTTCCATGGCTATGCAACAAATATTAGGCTACTAATACCAGCCTAAATCCTTGTACAAAACCAAGTAGTCAATCCAGGAATATGTTGGGGAAATGGGTATGGGTTAGCTTCTGCATTTCCTCTATGCAGCAAATGAAATGTGTTATAGTCAATGTCGGATAAAGAAAGGAGAGTATCATACCATCGACATCTAACAAGGTCATTTCGGGCTTCGACAGGACCAGATAGAACTCGCGTCCTTGGCTCTTCCTCCCAATGATCCAGAACTCTGATACGGATCGTACACAGGTCTCGGTCAGGTTCAGGACGGGGCTGGTTGTGACGGCAGTCAGAGCACGTGTTTGGGAGCGAGGAGAATGCATACCTTTCGAAATCCTCGTGTAGTTCATTCATACACTGAACAATCTCCGGAGTGATTGCGGCGGTTTTGTATGAGCCAATGGACGTCTTGAAAGCCAAATTGGCAGCATTGTAGTACAGGTATCGGTAGTGCTGGTCCGTGTATTCACTACACGTGGACAAGTGAGCAGACGGCGCGGTCTGAGACAGACGAAGCAGTACCTTGATTTTGTGGTTCTAGAACAACCGTCCGATATAACAGATGCAAGTGTAGGCAGTTTGGAATCAAAAAAGGTTCGTAATGCCGTATAAAATCCTCGATCCTGTACAGCGGTTTGATGCTCAGAGGAGATAAATAGCACTATTGTGAGGTCGTCGCGATACTTGACGGGGGA
>QEAN01000342.1:4469-23433 GCA_006535955.1 Synchytrium endobioticum | reverse complement strand
TCTCGCTATGAACAGTACCTGTTGATGAAAGGCGTCAAGTGGCTGAAACGACGGCATATTACTGACGCCGACATATCTTACCAGCGTTTGATCCTGCTTGGAGCTTCGATGGGGCAGGGGGCGTTGGGACGTCTTGTTTCTTCTGACGGCGCGGTGTTTTACGTGGTTTGTACACAGCGGCGTTGGTGGCGCTGTTGGTAGCAACACTAGAGCCAAGTGTAGTGACTGTTGGCTTTGATACAAATCGTTCTGATCTTGGGCCGTTTCTGCCCGTAGCCGACAACAATTCATCAGCAAGCAACCACGAAAACGACTGCATAATTGTTGATTTTACGGGGTTTGATGCTGCATTTACACCCACACCAACCGACAAGATTGGTTTTCTAGAGAGCATGGATCGCATATAACGTCCATCGGACATATTCTCCTAGATGGTTGTTGCATTGAGCGAGTGAGTACAGTTCCCCTCGTGCGTGTGTGTTTCATCATCAAATTGACACAGTTCTGCGAGACGACTAGACAGATGGGCAGTTGTTCTATCATACCGTAGTGCGTTGCCAAGTATTCACCTGTTTTGATGCCATCTTAAACACTGATATTCTCGTGTCTCGCTCCGGTAAGTGTCGCTGAGAGTGTAGCGTCCCCTTCCTTGGTCAGTTTCGCGTTTTATGCATTCAGCAGCGACCGAACCAGGACAACGCCTGGGCAAACTAATGTATTCTGAAATGGTCCATAATCTCTATCAACGGCCGTTCTTGATAGCAGCAGCGCAAAGGGTACCTCTTCTGAGTGAGACTCTTTGACCCATACCGTGACTACTCGATACCGGATCTAAACAAGAACATCAGCCCAATGCGTAGATCAAGTCCGTCGCCATATAGATCTATTGGTATGTGCTACTCTGTCCCCTCAGGAACGCGTAACCGAGACTAGAGATAGTCTTTTCTTGATGCAATTTCATATGGCGGCGTCCCCAATTATTACATGTGGGTAGGAGGACGATGCTGAAACTGCTGACCCTTGATGCGTGTTTCGCTTGTATTGTTTTTCCTCTGGCAGTGTCAAATATGATGCAACTTGATATATGGGACATGAGATGACGACGCGAGTTCGACTCTCTGTATCACCTCACACGTGTCAGGACGGCCGTTTGCTGATTTATGCATTGTACTCGAAATACTACTTGTTCAAATCAAGGAGTGGCTGCGTAAATTTACTTCCTTATTGAGTCAGCATTATTATTATTTGGCTAAAAACCATGTCACGGTTTCCGTCAGAGCTAGGAAACCCGCGTCAGACAACTGTGGGGCTAATGGCACGCGCCAACGGCTACGGAACTTGAGGGGTCCCACTTCCAGAGACAATGAACTTTGTATCGTTTTCCGTTAGTGTGAATGAGGACGTGTCAGCCGAAAAGGGTATCTAGAGTACAAAATATAGGCGTCATTGCATTTTCTCACTTTTTGCAAGGTAGTACTCGTGAATCAAACCGGGGATGACATAAGAATCCTTCAAGTTAAAGTTATCATGTGGCCCAAAAATATTTGTAGAATAACAGAGGTGAATTGACATCCATATTGATCGTGATATGCCCTAGGCAATAAGAAGCAGATTGCTGCAAGACAGTGTGGCGTGGCACTACACCGACCACAAAGCGTACTTGTTGATTACATCAATCATGCGTTTGGCATTTGACGAGAATCAGCTCATTATGGTCGGCGCTTGTTGCGGGCCGGCTGGAACCAGATATTGACGGTTCAGCCGGTTTCATCGGATGCAGCGATGCTTGCGAGTACTAGTCTTGCTGTAATGCAAGTGCGCGTGGTTTGGTGCGTTCGCAAGGTCCTAGAAGCGCTTCTCCAACCTCGCGCTCAGGTAAGGTCGTGAGCGATCAACGTACGATACCAGTGACAAATACGGCGACTGCAATGTCAGACGAAGAGGCCGGGCGCGCTGTCTTGAGGCAAAGAATCGCAACCTACCAGCCAACTCTGCAGGAAGTTCAAATCATTCGAAGCTCCAACACGGCCTATTTGTCACTGTGTAAGCTACATGTGACTACACCACCCATCCACGGACCCATGACCGTACATTTGCTATAGACAGTTTTGGAATTCTTACTGGTGTTAGCGCTGGGTTCTTGATCAGTAAGTGGGGCGACCGACTTGACATCAAAGCACCCATGCATCAACTTGTAGACAAAAGGAGAGGCGTAGCGTGGAACTCTACTCATGGAGTCATGATGATTTTTGGAACGGGACTTGTAAGTTCCATGCCGGTGTGTGCTCTCGTGATCCAAACTCTGAACAAGCATCTCCTTCCACAAAGGTAGGAGAGTTTGTGGGTCGGAAACTGGCTCAACAGAGAGCGGCGAGAGTTCTGGCATTGCAACTGCCAGTGGACTCGAAATTGAGGCAACTGCTGGAGCAAGGTATGATCAAATGATGAATAGCGTGAAATAGTGACTTGACCCGACTTTCACTCTAGGTAGAGGGCTCAATATTCCCAGAGCCTCTCTAGAATCAACAGGTGATCCAGTTCCAGACGATACGCAAGGATATGGTATGATATCCCCCCAGTCCCAGTTCACACCTCAGATGCGCACACTGCCGAGTCCACGCGAGGACATATCAGGACAAGCATCACCATTAGAAAGGCAATCAGGCTCGGCCTGGGATCGAATCCGAAAACAATCTGATAGAGCAACGAGTATCAGGCGAACAGATGCGGCCCCGGGTCCCACACATGACGACGGCACTTATGATGATGCAGACTCATCATGGAGTAGTAATCACGGCGTTGCCATACAAAATGCAAATACCGCAAACTGGCAAACGTCGTCTGACCCCAATGGTAGCAATGATAAACAACCAGGCGCTTTGGCAACCAGTGGTAGCATCTCGAACACGCAGCCTGCAGGGTTAATTATCCCAAGGACCAGGGAAGATCTCGAGAAGGCAAAACTCAAGACCAACCAATATGGCGATGTCATCACAGAGGTCAATTAATGGGATGGAAGGATAGAGGCCTGCTCTTAGTAGCGTTTGCCAAGCGTTTTCTACATGCCAAAAATATATATCGTTGTCTCGTCCCTTTGCTGAAATGCAGTACGCCTGTTTGTGTCTGTGGTGAAAGCATGTGCTGCAGCCATGTCTTTTCGCGGTCGCGATGACTGTGTGATCAAGCGTGAAATGATGGATTTTGTACGTAACAAGTATCGTGACAATACTGTCTGTTCCAATTTATAATGGTTATGATGGGATGAGGCCTAAGGATACGCCGCTCGAGTAGGGCGTCGGTTCGATGCGCGACAGGGGTTTGGGTCAGATTGAATTTGTGTTTTGATTGGGATTGAGCCCGGTTGGGTTGCTCCACGTGCATGTACAGTCTGTAGCATACTCTCATTCCAAGTCCAGCTGGCCGTCAGCTATCAAGTGCTCGTTACGAAGCTCCATTGACCGCTGACTGCCGTGCTTGTGCGTCTCCCGTCACCAGTATTGATCCATGAGCTGCATCATCGACACTCACCTGCTCCCACTCTGAATATGCGGACCAACACATCCATCGTGAATGCTGCTGGTTCTTCCGGCGTGAAGGCCAATGTCGTGTCTGCCTTCTCCGACGCTGCAACCGTGGATGGTCCCGATGCATCAGGCGACTTATCCACCACCAGCCATCCCTTCTACCACTCGAATGATGTCCTGACCGCCTCCCCCAATACCAATGCCAGTACCAGTACCGCTTCCAGCCATCCGCGTTCAAAGACTAGTGGCTCACGACACTCCCAGACATCAAGCCACTCCCATCATTCTCGCTCCGGCTCCGGTGCTGCCACTCCAACTCGACATGGCAAATTGGCTACCGTTTTAGATGGCGTCTTTGATAAGCTATTCAATGGATTACGCCGTGCCTCGGCTTCTGTATCCTATGGCTCTCCGCCCACTAGTAGTGCCAGGGGCCCCACCGAAAGCACACTAGACCTCTCTAATGAATCCTCATTATTAGCCTGCAAGCAGAATCCCCATTACTCTTCTCAACCCTCGCTCGTCATTACCAGCAATACCAGCCATGTGCACACTCATCACCACCTGATTGCGAAACCACCGCTCTCTGACGTCTCGGCCTCGCCCTCTGTCAAGGAGAGCACCAGCAAATTCTGGAGAGTCAAATCTGTCAAGCCGGCTGACATCAATACTGTCATGCAAAAGGACAATGGCCGCAGTCAACCATCCGCATCACTACCTATTCTCGCCACTGCACCGCTCTCCTCAGCCACTGCTGAACCTGCGCACCCTGCCATACACCATGATCCCACCAAAATGCTGGTCTTTCATTCACGACCAACCGCTTCTGACAATTCTACCGCGCCTTCATTAAACCGATCTGCTTCAAGTATGCTTATGAAAGCTGCATTTGCCAACACCTGTCCAATGGTAATGTCCACGTTTCCACGAACGGCCTCTGGGGGGGTACGATTTGGTGGAACAGACGAAACAACCCCTGAATGTGCAGCAACGGCTCAAACAATCAGGATGGGCTCATCATCAACCTTGACTCAAATGTCAATCTCGTCCTCGCGACAGTCTTTGAACATTTACGACTCCCCTGATTTAGCCAGCTCAAAGTCTTCTCTAGCTATTCTAGATCCCATTACGGCGCCCCATGATTTGATCCCTATAGCTATTCAACCTGTGTGTGATGTCGCTGGCAAAAAAATTGGAAAGAGATCAGTACCCAACATTTCTACGAGAGTGCAGATTCATGGTGGTAGCCTCTCATCGCCAAAGTCGGCCAAGAGTATGTCTGTATCATTTTCCTCTGGCGATATAGCCAGTTCAGGCCCTCCGTCACCAAGCTGGAAACTTTCAGCGGCAGATTCACCATTGTCAACGCAGTCTTCACAATCCTCAATGCGACTCGGCAAATTTCTGGGCTCCTTAACCACACGGTCACGCAACTCCATGTCAACATTGAGTGTTGGTTTACGTGATGATTCTTTTTCCTCTTCTTCTTCGACAGAGTCACATTTGAGACTGTCGATAGGTGATTCAATAAATGGTTCCGTTTCTCTATTACGAACAGGGTCTATGAGTCGTGGTATCCGACGCCGAGAAGCTGTAGATTCTTCTCACCACGGATTACCGCCAGCGTCATCACCTACTCAAGCAGCCGCCACTATACCCACCAACAACGCAGGACAACGACGGCACTCTTCATCCGACGATGTATTTTCAGTTCAACCTCAACCAAGTACATGGCATCAAGGACCAAGTTGTGCTTATTCTGCATCCAAATTATCGTTACGACGTAACCCTTCTGTAGACTTGACACCTCCCGCAAAAAAGAGTGGTACTCGTGGCTTGGCTAATTCACGATCACGATCGGTCGGATCTAGTCTCAACATATTAGCAGACATTTCAACCAAACGAAGCAGCAGCAAATCCCATCACGTAGTTGAAACCTCCACCATATACGACCGTAACGAGTCTCCTGTATCACTCTTCACTCCAACTGGCGAAGCAGAAACTACACAAGGAAAAGTAAATCAATACTATATAGTACGCGATATCGGATCAGGTGCATTTGGTCGAGTAGTTTTATGTCGACACGAGGACACTGGTGTTTACTATGCTTGCAAAATAATATCCAAGTCAAGACTGAAGAAGAAGTTCAGATGGGCTCATGCCGGTGCGCCAAGGAGATTACCTTCAGCTGATGTCGCTCCGCCTTCTGCAACACCGACGACCCCATTACCCATACCACCTGTGACTTCTCCTGTAGAACCGGTTGACCATTTAGCGGTTATCAAGAGAGAAATTGCTATATTGAAAAAGCTATCAAAGCATCCTAATATCAATGCTCTTATTGAGGTACTTGATGATCTCAGTGAAGACAATCTGTATATGAGTAAGTGATTTTACTCATTCTTGTCATTCAAGCAACATGCTAACTTTTTCGCAATGTCTACCGCGCTAGTATTTGAACTGTGTGAGTATGGACCCGTCATGAAGATACTGCCCGGTCAAGTAGTTCGATCGTTTAGTGAGGACATGGCTCGCAAATACTTTACCGATGTCGTATTGGGACTTGAGTACTGTAAGTAATACGTCGGAATTACGTGCTTTCGTTTTTGCCTTTGCGCGGGAACTCACACAGCATTCATGGTATGTAGTACACTATCAGCGCATCATACACCGAGACATCAAACCCGAAAATCTGTTGCTAACGTTGGACCATAAAGTTCAAATTGCTGATTTTGGTATTTCACACATGTTTCAAGAAGGTGAAGACGATCCACTACTGGATAACAAAAACACGTCTCCGCTGTTCAGCCCACCCGAAGCTTGTGCTAGTATGTGCCGTGTTTGATGTTCTGATACTATGTGTTTTTTAGCCCGGTACTCATATCGAACCATTACACTAGCTGACACGAAGAATATAAAAGGCAAGGCAGTAGACGTCTGGGCTCTAGGTGTAACACTGTACTGCTTTGTGCATGGATGCTGTCCATTCGAGGATCTAGGCATCATAGAACTCTGCCGGAAAATCACGGCCGACGAGCCCATTATCTCCCGCTCTCTGAGTCCAACATTAAGAGACCTACTCCACCGCATGTTGCAAAAAGACCCCAATCAACGCATCTCATTGCAAGAAATCAAGGTTCACCCGTGGGTAACACTCAACGGTACCTGCCCGATGATGCCAAGTGAAGAAAACTGCGTGGCAGCAGAAGTCACAGAGGAAGAAGTTGAGCAAGCTTTCAGACCTGCCGCTGCTATGATGTTTGTCAGTAAATTGATGAGTAAACTGCGTGGTAGAAAGTCGAAATCACGCAATTCTGAGCGATCTGAAAAGTCTCTATCGTCCAAAGCCAGCAAGCCAAGTAGAGCAAGATCAGCAGATATATTGAGTCGCCCAATGGGAGGAAGTAACGAATCTGTTGGTAGTGCGACATTGAGTAGTTTCAACTCTATCAACACCGCAAGTACCGAAGGCCTCTTTCAAAGTAGTTCCCCTTCTCGATGGACTATCGGAGGATCGGCACAAAAGCTACCGTCAAGCGCTGCAGATGGTCTACGTGAACTACCTGTCCCGCCCCTCCCTCCAAAGCCCCATCCATTGTTGTTAGCCAGTCATGGCACAAGATCACGTTCATTCGATCAAGCCATGCTGGGAAGTTTAGGTCTTACCGTTGCAACCGGAAGCTCCAAAGTAGCACCTCTGACTGCTCTACCCACGCAAACAAGACCAAGATCTGGCTCAGCCGACTCTGCTACAGATCAGAAGCCACTCTTTCCACCACGGAGTAGAGCGAACTCTAGCATAATGTCACATGCGAAAAGTAGTGCTAGTATGCAAATGATTCGAGAAGAACATTGATCACCTGTCTTGCTGTACATAATCTCGTGACTAGTCAATAATATCCACTGATTCTTGGTGAAGGATGTTAGAATAAATGAAGTTTACAATGAAAAATGAATGCATGCGTTCGCAGAGTGTGACTCACCGGACGTCTTCACTGCCAACTCAGCTTTGGCTGCTGCATGTTGATGTAGTTTCGTATCCCAGGGATGAAAGCGATTGCTGGATCATGGAGTGAATCCCCCAATTCGTATGGACGCCTTTCGTGAGATTTTTCAGGAACAATAATATCACGTTAAACGCGCGCTTCGTAATTAGTGCTGTTTTTCATCCACCTAATTCTTATTACCAAGCCCGATACATTCAATCAGGAGTAATGTACACGTACAAGTAGTACCGCTTTGCAGAAACAATCAGTTGATTCGTCAAGCGCACGGCGCCAATCCTACACAATGGCATACACCAGCATATCAAATCGGATCAGCAAAAAACGATTGATCACCATAACACTAACAAAATTCTGTATATCATGTAAAGGGGGGTGATGAAATATACTATACTAGGTACTATATCCCTTTTATACTTCTACCTGAACCAACTGCCCATCACTACCCTGATGCCTCCCCCCTCATGACGTGTCCATAGCAGTGCTACCGACATACCCGGAAGGTGCCAGTATACCACTCATACTAGCGCCAGATGTCATACCAGCAGACTGTTGATGTGAAGCAATTAATTGCTCCAATTCTGGTTGACACTGTTGTACAACATCTGAAAGTGGCGAATCATGCCTTTTCAGTTCTCGCAATAACTCCTCAAACTTGACAGACACTCCAGTGCTGCTTGCTGTCGCAGCGGCAGCAGTGATATTACTCCCACTCGCACCTGCTGCCGCAACATCGGTTGACAATAATCGACCCAAGACTAATGTAGTAATCACACCCGAACGTATCAATTCGTTCAGCTTCTCAATTTCCTGCTTGACTGCGTTTGGTTTGGGTTTACTATTCATGGTAGCTTTTAGCGGTTCGACAGCATCATCCAGTCTTTGTTGAAGCGCTGTAGGAGAAAGAAAAACTAGACGCTGTAGCATCAAATGACACAATGCCTTGATTTCTTGTGATGGATCGTCTAGACCATGCATGACTCGATCGATGAAGCCGAAGATCTCAATGCGTGAGAGACATGTATCCAACAGAGTATACATGCATTCGAAAGCGGACTATTTGATTCAACACGTGAGATGAGAGAACGATGCTGGAACCAAGGCTAATACACTTACCTTTCGAATCTCTAATCCGTCATCAACTTTATGCTTGAAAGGTCCCATCTCTACAGTATGTATGAGAGTTTCCTACGTAAAGTTAATAGTGCCTTCAACAGAGGGAAAGCAGCAAAGGCACAATGGGATTTTGCGGGTAGCACACAACTCACATCAACTGTGGTTTCGGAATAAAGAAGTGGTAGCAATGTACTCAAGGACTCGCGAATCAAGTAGGATTTGGTATGGGCTGCAGAGTTCAACGTCGTCAATGACACACGTCGGACTTCCTATACAGTGGTCAGACGACCAGTGAGTTAAACCCAGCATCTTCAAGATGGCAATCGACAGTTTCATGACACGCCACTTCCCATTCCTACCATACGGATCGCCATCACTCCAGACAAAGATACTTACAAGGCTAGGATCCTTCACCAACTGTAGGAAATCGGAAATGGCAGGCCTCAACAAGTTATCATACGAATCACCACCATGTTCATCAGTAAAAGTGTATCGTATAGCTGTAACAACTGTCGCTCTAACCAAATCATTAGTATCCTTCAACTTTCCTTGCAAAGATTTAATGAACCGATCTGGATCCGACAGAGCCAGTTTTCCTAGACATTCTGCTATGATGTTCCTTGTCCCTTCTTCCTTTGTATCTGATATGTTGCTGAATAGGAGTTCCCATACTTCATTGGCGAACGGTGCGAGTGGTGTGCCTTGATGTGATGCACTTAGTTGAGCGTTTCGACTTATGATCTAGGATGTGTAAACTGCTTAGCCCTGAGCGTCAAATGCGAGAGAAAGCGGACGAGAATAAAATAAACGCATGGTTCCTATTATACCTCTTTCAAGGCCACAAACGTCAAATATCTCTTCTTGCCACCATCTCGCACAGCCTTCAATATGACTGGCATGTACAGGTTTAGATTACCTACTGCCACATTTCCCATTGCGAACGCAGCAGCGTGTTTAGTTTCTTCACTTGGATTCACAAACAGGCTCAACAATGTTTCATACAGTTTTGCATGTTTGACTGACAAATCTGTACGTCGACCAACTTCACCAATGGTCAATAGAGACAGATAGACCACATTCTCAGATTGTTTATCAGCTGAAATATTTTTGACGAATTCTGCAACTGTTTTTGGTGAATCCGCGGGTGAATTCATGCACAATATGGCTACTGATTGTGCGATGACTGAGTATGCCTAATGTCAAGAATGGATGTTAGACGACACACGCAAAAAGAAAATACACAGTGCACGACCTTGGATTTCCACCGTAGCAAAGAGCAGAGAGACAGACATGCTTACCAATTTCGAGGACCCAGACGTATGTTGAGTATTATAGATTGGGTTGACTAACAATCCAACAACTTCACTGAACACAGGACTACCGCCAACTTTGACCACAGTAGACCAAACATTCAACAGTGCATCCAAAGCAATACCGGCTCCCACCAGATGTGGTGAATCCCATACCAATTTACCGATATCAGGCAGGACCTCTTTACGTATTACAGCTAGTGCTTGATCAGCAGCGCCACTTTTACCAATAGTAGCTGACGACACAAGGGTACATAACGTGTTCATTGCCAATGGCAAGATGTGCAAATCAGAGTCCTGGAAGATAGGTCTCAACTCTGTTAAGACGGCTAAATAAAGATCTGGCGTCATATCACTTGCGTAGCGACCTATTATACTGTCTAAAGCTTGAAGTGATGCTACTCGTAATGGTCGTTGAGATTTACGTAGAAAAGAGGCAGTTTCTAATACTACGTCTGCTAGTATAGGCTTTATCGATATTGCATGCGCTGCGGCACTCGCACCTGATCCTTCTTCCAACAACGGTGATTCACAAATATGTTGTATGGCCTTGACTGCAACTAGTCGAGTCAGTTCATTCTTCAATCGATCCAAAAACAGCCTCATGACTGTATCCCGTACTTCAGTCGGATCCAGTACATCACCAGCTTGATATATGATGGCACCTAAACATGTAATTGCGCGTTCCTTGACCTCCAGGTCTGCATCAGTCCTCAATCGACCCATGGTAGTGGTGTAAATGGTATGTATGTATTTAGCAAAGTCACTCTGGGGTAATGGTTGGACTATGTACGAGCTTCCCATCTTGGCAAATGGTCTGGCAACTCTTACCAATTGCTCACATACCAACAATGCTTCAGCTGTGATTTTATAGAATTTATCCTTGGCTGCTAACACTATAGGATTTACTAATTTTTTCAGATATGGATGGATGGAGGTTGGCTCATGTGACGGTAATAAGATTCGTAGGAATGTCAGCGTTTCGATCTTCAAGTTTGAGTTAGTCTGCGCTTTATGGTGGTGTCCTCCTGTAGCTCGTAGTGATGCTTCAATGGCTGGAATGAATTTACCGATAACATTGCTCAATGCACCAGGAATTACCACTACTAATTCTCGTAAAAGAGCAAATCCAGTTTGACGAGTGTTGATGGATTTACCAACTAGTTGTTTTGATAGACTAGTACCGAGCTTTGGTATTTGCGCTCGTAATAGCTCCTTTGGTCTAGATGAAGTAGTCTTAGCTGAAACAGACAAGATGGTCGTAACATATGAGCCCAGATACTTTTTGATGACACTTCCGAGGACACTTACTCGATCTCACTCTTCCTCCTTTTTGAATCCCGACCGCCATCAGCAGCAGCCGTTAAAGCGCAGTTGCTGATTCCACCACAAGATTTACCGGTTTGTTTGACTAGTTCAATGAATGTGCTAAGTACATCCACACGCACAGACTCTTCACGTTCAGAGAATCGCTTAATGAGAGCTGGTGCTACTGTAATATACATTTCGCTTAGTAGTTCTGGTCTTGTGGCAATTATGGATGCTAGCAGTTTTGATGAAGCTCGACGAACTTTCCATGATACGTCATCTTCATCAGAGTAATCCCCTGCATCGTCGTCCCTATAACATCGTTATAAAGCTGTCAGAACCGTTTGAACTAACAAGAAACGGAACTCCATGGCAACGTCCGCAGCTTTTAACACATCAGTTGTTGAAACTTACTCATCTTCGTCGCCATCCCCCATCTCCTCATCATCATTCTCATTACCATTTTCATCACCGTTGCCATCCTGATCTACATCCATTCCATCTTCTTCGTCAGTACCTGCATCATAATTTGGATCGTACTTAATGTATTGCAAAGCCAAACCAATGATAGTATTCAGGTGCGGTGTCATTTCAGTAGGACATCGAAGCACGAGTGATTCTAATGCCTGTAAATGAACTCAAAGTTATCTTTAACTATACCGTCATGGTATTTTTCCCTAGACTAACAACTCACTTGCAAGCAATGTTCTCGCAATTCATCATCTTCAAAGGCAGCCAGCGATATTATGTATGGCAGTAATTCGCTCAGGTGAGTACCCAATCGATGAGAGCTGTATCGACTAGATGCGGCATGATGGGTTGGGTTAGTTTGGCAGCTACAGGCAAAGACAACCCAACGAAAGCATAAACTGACCTGATGGTGGATACACAACCGACGAGAGTCCTTAGTTTATCCGCATCCTTGGCGCTTTGCTTTGCATTCAACTCACTCAGTATATTTGTTAAAAGATCATTGAATAAATCATCAGGTTCATGAGCTACCAAATTTCCGATTGCTACTGTTGTTCTTTTACGAACGGCGGGTCGAGAGTGATTGAGGAGCGGCAGAAGCGTGTCTTGAATGGATCGTTGTAATGGTGTATGGGCGGCTGGATACATGTCTTGAGGAGTAATGAGGTGGCTGAATCTAGACAATACTTCTGACATGATATCTAGAGTATCCAACGAGACTTCTCGTGTATCCTGTATTTGTTATAAAGATAAGAACGCATTGTAAACACGCGCATCGGACATTGAATTACTTGTTGTTCGCGAGGCGGCTCCACGTCATGAGCGAGTACTACGTACCGATCGCAATTGGGTAATGAGCCTAACAAGCAGCTTCTTGACAATGGCAGGCGCGGCAGCAGATGCCCCAGATATTTCCAATACTACCGTTTTCAGGCCAATACTGGCGATATCCTTGGTTTCTTCTTTCGAGTCCTGCATCAAATCACACAGTTTCGTTATAGTATCAGATAACTGGGCTTCTCGTATTTTCTTCACCATGGGGCCTAAGCTAGATGTTCAAGAACATTGATGTCAGCGACAAAGAAAAAGATTCGTTTGTCCGTCATCACATAGTAATACAACATACCATTTGATTGCAACATTCTGCACCTCGGCGATATTATCTTCCAATAATTTCAATATAGCATTCACCATCTTCTTTTCCACCAGTTCCTGTACGATGTGCACGCAATAAGCTTGGATCCGTGCTGGTCGCCTGTGAAATGTCACATTCAATTTGCAGTACCTCGCATTGGAAGTTTGGCTTGTTGAGCTCATTCATCATATCATTGACACTCATATACCGATAGTCAGCGTCGGTATTCGACATCTGTGGAGACATTGGCAGTGGTCAGCGCATCATCATTATTGGTCGTCGTCCAGGGCCAAGGGGCGACGAACATACCTTATTGAGCAAGTCTGCGATGACATACTGCGTCATGTTGGCGGCTGTATTTTCCTGTTGCCAAGGGCTCCCAATATGGCGGACACCTCGATTCGCTCTGACGACTGACTGACTGCCCGGGTGCTTGCTCACTTTATATGTGTCTCGATAACGACCAGATCCTCACGCCAGCCGCAGATCAGCAACAAGAGACACAATGGCGTCACGTCGACTAGCAGCAGTGCTGTGCCGCTCCTCGCTCCGTACTAGCAGGCAACTTGCAACGGTAGCTCCAGGATGGCGTCAGGCCCTCAGTTGCTCGCCATCGCCAGCAGCCACGCAGTCCATCCCTAGTAAGTCCTCTGGTGCTGGATCCAAACCCTCCAACGACATACTCGAGGATCCATATTACAGGAAATACGAAGATAAAATTAAGCTAAAAGTACAAAGGTATGTCAACATTTGGGTTGACTGAGTTTGGACAGTGGGCACGACCTGTGGCGTCTCTGACGGAGAAACGGCGCTGATTGTTATCTCGACCATCATTATGCGGTAGTGCTGGACTCAAGTCCATAGAAGAGTACAAGCAATTGCTAAAGGGACAGACCGACCCACAGCCAACTAGCCATGTACACGCCCAACCAAGTACCACCGCAATACCCAGTAACACACCGCAAAAGCCGCCAATCTCAAGGTTCTCGCCTCCTGCCACCATCAAGTCGCCTGTCAAGGCACGTGCTTCTTTTCTCTTTCTCCTTGACACGCCAGCACACGCCAGCAATGTCAAACACAAACGCCTTCACTGACGCCTTACATCAAATATAGCCACTATCAGAAATCCTACGAACAGACCTCGTGCTGAACTTAGATGCGGAAGGTCTGACACAGATTTGGAATGATCATCATTCACAATCTCAAAGGGATGTCATATCTGGTGTAATGACACAAGACTTTTACAAAAAGCACAAGGAGAGAGCTAGACAATTTCCAACTGTAAGTACCGTTGCAGACTTCCGTGTTTCTTCAAAGGACTATCACATACGTAATCTTTTGGTATTAAAAGTCAACTCTAAACAATAGTTCATACTCCCACTCCCTCGCAAGGAAGGGTTTGAATTCTTCTATATCCAACACTCTGGTTCACAAACTTACCTCACCTCGCTTCTGGAATTCAAAACCCACGGTGGATTCGCCCGACCATGTCTCGTAATGACATATTACGATGACCTCGTGTCCCGATTTGGTATTGTACTCATGCTGGGTGAAATAACTAGTCACAACAGAACTCTCAATGCAGTAGAGGCTAGAAATTTAGCATACCAGATACAGTTATTTTACGTCAATGGCAATACAGAAAAGTTGGAACTTGTTGAAAAGTTCCACAGGGATCCGAAAGGGTTCAATTATCAGGATCTGATTGCGGAGATTGGTAGAATCGCCTGATACCGATAGTAAGTGCCGCAGGGAGGGAGGAAATATAGAGGCCGTTTTGTACAGTCGTTTCATATTCCCACATAAGAAACACAACAGTTGCATGATAAAGTGAACCCCTACTGTTTTATGCTGAAGCACACACGTACAAGGTATTAGACGGCTTCTCATTTCAAATCGACAGGACTTCCGCGACTGTTAGCTGTCTTTGATGATGCAAGAGTACTTGAGGACGTTGTCCTTTCACCAATGGCGGCAGTACCGTTGCTACTTCTCTTGATGTTTACTGATGATGATCGTCGTGATGCTGCTTCCATTGCTTGTTGTAGCGACATATTGGAAAATCCAGAACTGATTGTGAACGCCTTCACTCGTGATTTCATTTTAGGTGGTTCCGGTGCAATATATGACACCAATGAGCCTACTATGGGTATAGATCGTAGCAGTCCCTGCAGAAGAGCAATCAGTACACGGCACAAAGCTTAAAGGGAAAATACACCATTACAGAGTATCATCACTTACTTCTCCGTCAGCTTCACTCTTCAATTCACGTTCAGCCTCAGCGATACCAGCGCGAATCACGTCAGCAATGTCTTTCATGTAATCAGGATCTCTTTCTAGTTCCGCGCCTTTCGTGTAAACAACTTGTACCCATTTCTTAATACTTTCCGGTGTAAACGCAGTATCATCCTAGATTGTGGAATGACGTTGGCATCAGATACATCTAATTGACAAAGAAGGGATCACTCACAAGACCAACTCGTATACAAACAGCGGGACAATTTTCAGGCGATAATGCTCCCACAACAGATTCACCACGGTTGAATAAATGTGTACCATACTCTTTACCTAACTCATCAGCGATTTTGCCATTCAGATAATCCAGATCTTTCAAAATCTTTACCGCAATGGGACTGTACATGTCGACATATGATGGTGTATACCTACAGAAGATTTGACGGTGAGCGTCGGAAACAAGAACAACTATAGTCTGTACTTGGCACCTGATCGCGCCAAGGCCTATCCATAAAATCTCTTCATCGGAATTAGTTTCAACCATATAACTATTTATATCCCCAGAAGTCGTGCTATCGCGGAACGCGTCTATATTACGTCCTGGTTCAGCCACTGCCGAACCCGATGTGACATCGCCAAAGGAACAACGTTTGAGATACCGCAAAGTCGGAGCATGCTGTAGTACATTGTCCTTGAATATCTCATTGTATCTGAGAGCCGAATCTATCTTTTCTGACTGTGTGATCAGGAATTGAGCAACATTGACTCCGCATCCTCTCTGCTCTGCAAGACTGGTTTCTACCGCTAGTGGACGATATCGAATACATAAAAGTCCAGAGACGGAGACAATATCTAGGCCTAACATGTGTCGTGCATCTTCTTCGATGATTGAGTACAGCTAAAGGACGCCGTTACAATTACACGACTTTTGCAACGACCGAAAGCCAAGACGTACGTATTTGGTGGCAATATCACCATCTCCAACATAATTGAGGTACCCGACTTGTTCTTCCAGTGAAATCTGATCGCCACGAGTTGGTGACGCCACCACGGGTTCATCGTCGGGGTGCGACGGTATCATATCCAAATTGGATTCAAAATACTGTCGGTTTACACTAGGATGGAATCTAATGACCAAAGTCAATGCTGTCGCTTCTTGTGGGCTAATGACGAGAATGTTGTCGGCTGCCGCGGTAAGTTCTGCAAGGCAGTATACAATCTCATGACTCTTCTTTAACGTCCTTTCTATCATGGTAGCTCCTACAGTTTGTGCTACAATCCATATAGGCAGTGTCGCGGATAAAGGTGCCGGTTGCTTATAGGATGCCTTCTCTCCGCTACCCCGCCGTCGTCTTGGCACATGAGGTGATAAAGACAATCGGCCTGCAGCAGGTACATTAGCATCTAGAGATTGGACAGTCGATCGTAACAGATTAGGAGATGTAGCTTGAATTGGAGTTGGTAGATGACCTGCCGCCTCCAAACAACTCAAAGCCCTGAATGGATCCTTATCTCGAGGATCCAAGGTGAAGAAGAGGGTGAAGTTTGGCAATGCGGTTATACCCAGTAACCTCCCGGGTGACATTTCTAGTGAATCTACTGACATGGCATACTGTGTCAACATGCTCAACACTGGCGTATTCAGTTTTGGTTGATCAGCATTCGTCTCGGAGGTAATTAACAAAGATGACACTGGCCTAGATTTGAATTGTGGTTTTCAATACATAATCATTGAATCGAAATCGATGTACCGTAAATCACTAGCAGGGGCTCACCCGGTTAGATGGAGCCACATCCCAAACCCATCCGCCATGGCTTGTAATGACTTGACATCATCAACTTGGCCCAATATAGGCGACCCAGCTTTGGCTATTATCAAACTAGGCCGTCTACTGCACGAATTGATATCATCATTGATCGTCTTCTCCAAAGCACCCACGTCCATGATTTCACTGTGCCGTAGACATTGTATCCTCCTAACTATGACATTCTGTAGCATACCACATACCAAAGGCAAGCAAACATTTACAATAGCCTCCAACTCATCGGCTACAGAATCTTGCGCTACATAAATGACAAACGTAGATGCGACCCCTTTGTTTGATGATTTATATAATGCACTGCGTAAAACAGGTATCAATGGATGATCTAGTGGATTTGATGGATGCAGACCCCCGTGGAAGTGTACGAACTTTACCAACTGGTGGTCGATGCAAAAGATCCGCTTCAGCCAATCAATGACGGCGTTATCTACATTCCTTTCAATGGCCTTTCGTTGTTCTGCAGAGACTATCGCCGGGGAGTGTATGACCGCATCGATTTGCGATAGCAGCATGGACAGATGGGCCTGAGAAGCAGTTTCTTTATAGGCGGTATGTAGATCGTCTAATGCATTTGACGTGGATAGCTCTTCTATTTCACGGCTGATCAAGGAGGCCAATCTAGGAAGGAAGTGCACTTTGAGTGGAGTTGGTGCTTCGGTGTAGCGGTCATACCTATTGAGCAGCCCTGTCGAGTCGACGTCATGTGTTTCTGGTATGAGCGGCGAGGAGAAAATGTGTGAGGGGAATGAATGCGAGCTATTGAATTGATGTGTTAGGCAGGAAGTACAGCAGATCAAAACGCCACTTACTAAGAGAATTGCAGCATGTCCAGCAAGAACGCCTAAATGGAACAAATGAAGATCAAATCCAGGTATTCGGCCTTATGTCCGTCCACAAATGCATACCTGAAAAGTCTCGTTCAATTCCTACATCATGACGTGAGTCGGTTGATGACATGGCACCAGATACAAACCAGCCAAAGTACAGACATGATCGATGCCTGGATGCGAATTGTCTAGTAGCATCTGGGAAGACGTCCTATCCATGATCTCTGGTAAATGTCCCTCTGATGCCATAATTAGCGGATGTCCTGGATCCTTGTGTGAAATTATGACTCCAGTGTGTTTGTGTTATTTATGTATAAATAAGTGTTTTGGATAGACCTAGTTTCCAAGCATCGTTAACAACAGAAAGATGCACTGGAAACTAGGTAAGTAAGATGTATAATTTTGTAAGAGGAAATAAAGCATCGTTAACAACAGAAAGATGCACTGGAAACTAGGATTTTCTCAGGTTATGAGCCGTGTGGATCTGGAGTGAAGGAACAGAAACATACTGGGAAGGAACGACTGACTAAAGGGACCCAAGATAGTGTAGTTGATCTCAACAGTGGCGTCAGATAAGGAGGCGTCAGATAAGGAAGCACCAGATCCGCCATCTCTTCCGAAGTGATCAGGGTCAGCATTTCTCAAATTCTGCATCAAATTTTCAACATCAGAACACATCAATATCAGAAAGGAGGGGACGATGGTATCAGATAATGATATTTATAGAATCTTAGATGAAAAGAAGCTGCCAAAATTTAATGGTAACAGAGATTTATACCACGAATGGAAGGAACTTTGGGACACAATGGTAAGCGCTGCTGGCATGACACGAAGAAGGGGAACTGTTCTCCCGGGATTACTTGAGAGTATACCGGGATCTGTGTCAAACAGACAGAACCTTTGAAGTTCCTGGAAAGGTATTCTTGGATCATGACGAAGGTGGGGCCGTCGAACTGGTGGAGCGATCCGATACAAATGAGCTGAGAAGAGAAGTATTGCAACGTATTGTTGCTGCGAAAGAAGCTTTAGTTTCAAATCGCCGTGATCAAGGGTACGTTGTGTGTTTGCAAATTTACTTTTTCGCTCGTTTTGGTCCAACGTGGAAACAGCAATAGGCCGCAATCTTTTATCTTCAACAGAAAATGGAAGCCGAATCCCTTTAGGCCTCTGCAATCTGTTGGTGAAACGCCCAGATATACAAGTAAAAAAGT